>PPJX02000163.1:0-27612 GCA_003705915.2 Lipomyces lipofer | reverse complement strand
CCCGCATGGTGCTGGGCAGGTCGAGCTCAAACGCGTGAGTCGAAACCGCGCGTTTGACGGGGAACGGGCCTAAGTTGTTGTAGTCGAGCTTCGCGGATGGGCGTGTCGTGGTGATATCCGCATAGGCGCTCTGTGAGTACCGAATCCTGGCGGAGAAAGGTTGGCTAAGCACCGCAGCCGTTACGTAGTCAGATGCGTCTGTTTCTACGATACAGCGGCGGGAGCGGTCGAAATGTTCCAGGATAGGTGCCGATGTAAAAGCAACTTTAAGTTGGTCGATGCAGGGGTCCATTCGAAAGGAACGCGGCCACTGGTGAGGCGCGTCAACGGGGCTGTGAGAACCGAATACGACTTGATAAAGCGCCTGTAGAAATTTGCAAATCCGAGAAAAACTTGAACGTCTAGCCGTCAGGACGCTTCCAATTGTCAATAGTTGCAACTTTCCTGCTGCAGCTCCTCACGGAACGACAGACAGCGGAACACGAAATCGAACGATACCCGGAAGTACTTATCGAGGGAGTGCCCAGACTGTAACACACTGGTGTTGATGAGAACATTGAAGTCATCCACGGTTGTTTTAGGCTGGGCAAGGAATCGTCTAATCCATGCATCGTCCTGGACGCCGGCCCAGGTGCCCTTGAGCCTGCTTGCAGCATCTTCACCAAAGCGATCGGCCTCGACCTTCCTCAGGAACGACAGGAGCAGGCCTGCATGAAGAGGTCTGGTAGTGAATACAACGGTGACCGTGACATCCTGCTCGATGTAAGTCCAGGCTGCGTGTCGCGTCCGTGGATGTAAACATGTTATTGTCAAGGAGAGCTCCGGACTGCACGGATCATCGACTCATAGTGTGCTTCAAGCTCGTCAGTCTCGCTCATTCTCGCAGTGGAGCCTAAGTTCGGCACTGCGAGCTCCGCCGTGTAGAATGAACTGCTCCGGATGGTAGTCCCAGATGCGGTTATCGCGGCTTCGTAGTCACGTTTTTCTGGTCTTATTGTGGGGTCTTAACGCGGAAATGATCACTCCTGGGAGAACATCAGTCAGACGCGTTACGTGTGAAGTACACGACAGAGGCTGTTTCGGACCTTGTCCAAGAATGCCTGTTGCGCTGGAAGGACGCCCTCTTGCTTATCAGCGAATGCGTAAAAAATTGATATTATTGTGGAAAGTCGTGATTGTACCCTGTAAACTTCATCTACAATTTATTTGTCTAAATCTACGTAATTTCACGAACTTGAGCAGAAAAGGGACCTTTATCCGGCTCTCATGACTGGTACCTCGTCATGCATAGTGAGAATCATAGCAATGAATGGCACCCAGCCAAGAGAAAAATGAGAAAACTATACACAAGCTGGAGAACATCCCATGCTCAATGCTTATCGGTATTCTCCATCGAATCAATCTTGTTCCTCATATTCGCAAACATCTCCTTCATCTCCTCTGGTGTCCTGGTCGACGGCGGGACATTGACACCTCTCTGGACTCCTTCCCTCGCTGAGACCCGGTCTACCCACTTCTGCAGGCCAGGGTACTCACTCAGATCGATGAGCAGGTGCGTTCCACTGCGCACCCAGGAGAAGTTGGCGATGTCAGCTAAGGTGTACTTGTCGCCAGCAAGCCAGTCGTGCGACGAGAGACGAGACTCGAGCACAGAGTAGAGACGCTTGGTTTCGGAGATGTACCGCTCAATTGCGTAATCGGAGCGCACTTTTGCCATGGCTCGGAAGTGATTTGCTTGACCTAAAACACAAAGGTCAGTGATCCGTGTATTAAGATGCGCCTGAGAGGTGCTCGCTTACCTTGCATGGGACCAAGCCCTCCCATCTGGAACATCAGCCAGCTGAGCATCTCGTAGTAATCGTCCGATCCATGCGGGTAAGATATCTTGTGGTCATTGTCGTATTTGTCGACGAGGTAGAGCATAATGGCTCCGCTCTCAAAAACACGAAGGTCGCCATCCTTAATAGCCGGGATCCTTCCATTGGGGTTGATCTCAAGGAACCAGGGCTCCTTTTGGACGTCGTTCGAGATATCGATTTTCTCGGTCTTGTAGCTGAGACCGAGCTCCTCGAGGGTTATCGAGGCCTTGAAGCCGTTGGGCGTGCCGAAGGTATACAGGGTCAAGTTGTTTGCCATGTTGTTTCTCAATGGAGTCGAGGAGAAGTGCCGTGAGAGAGTGCTTAGCCTTGAGATTGCGGAGAATGTTAATCTGAAATTCATATGCTATCAAAGGGTAATTCCTCGTTGAGGAGAGACCATGCCTATAAATGACGGCGTCATTGTCCCAGTCAAAATCGCTCATCGTCACGTGCTCACCGCATAGATAATGGCAGTTACGTAATATGTCATCCATGTCATCAATGTCAGACGCCCTTACCCACCACCAGCGATAGGCACGCGAAATATAACAATAGCTGGTTATGACGGCTTAGTTGCTGACTTCCCCCCGACAGTTATGTGGCGCTGCTGACTTTGGATTTGTAATGTGCCCTCCTCCTGCCCTCCCCCTTTCTTTGGGAGCATGATCATGTTTTGATTTCTGCATATATGTAAAGTATTTCATTCATTAACTCTCTCGAGCAGAAATACAACTACAAGATAACAAACTTGCATCACAAAGAAAAAGTGGCTTCAACCGTCCCATCGTAGCAAATAGGGGTTCTAATTTTTTATGCCGAACGCGCCTGTGCAAACGTTTGGATTCACGAATGCTTTTATTCTCATAGTAAACGCCGATGAGTGGCGTGCGTTTGGCCAGAATTGCTTTGAATTTAGTGATCTAACACATCCGTAGGCGGAGCACACCCTCCACAGCAGTTCATCTCTACGTAGGAGTGTGAAATGCGTGGCATTCATCCGACCCGAATATAGAGAATGGGCACCCAGCCCGGGGTGCATCAGAATAATGCATCTCAAACAATTATGCTGGGCGGAGTAAGAACTGGGAGTTTAGCGTTTAGGGTAGGGCAGCGGACCTAAGAGTGGGCGAATGCAGCAAAAGCAAAAGGGCTAGGGTATCATCCATATTACACAACCCAATGGCTGCGCCGGAAGCCGCGCATGGCCCAGGGTAGGGCAATTGTCGATTCAGAGAAGTTGAATCGAGGACGAGGTACTTTTTCGAGATGAAAGGCAAGCCTCGCGATAAATGTAGTTTAAAAAAATGCAAAATATTATGGTACATGCCTGGTGCCTAATAAATTATGAATTCGATTTGTGTAGGGCTAAACAACAAGCGACGTGGACAAAGATTGTGACTGGTTGGGAGGAGCAAAATTATTCGACCGATGTGAGAGCCTGAATTGGTGACGTTTCATTTAGTTAGAAAGACGAATTGGGTCAGACACAAGTAGAGAGAACTGTGGATTGCTCGGCCTAGGCCGCAGTCTCCTTAGAATAACCCTGCCAGACATATTCGACAGCGTTAATGAGTCATAAAGAAAAATAAAACACAAAGACTACGGATGAAAATGCCCAGTTGTTTGTCAGGTGCGTGACATCATCATGGGAGTTTAACTGCCCTGACCCAAAGCTCCACTATAGTGTCAGGCCAGTCTCCCACTTACCAACAGAGCCGCTAAATGCATCTAGCAAACAGTACTTCGGCAGATAATAATTAATAGAGCGCGGTTGGGATTTTGAGAAGCAGACAATTACGACGACGAAGGACCGTTGACCCTTATTGGCCATAGAAACTCGAGAGCAGGCCAGAGTAGCCCTCGAAAATGACATTTTTTTAATACTCGGTCGACCAGGTTCGTGAATGATATTTGAGCCAGTCACTCAAGCATGTATTTGCGTCATGACTGACCGCAACCTCCATCCAAGAACTGGCAATGGACTAATTTTGATATATCCGAATTTGAAAGTCCATGGATCATGAACTATTCTGGGTGTACGAAGATATTCAATGAAGGGAGAAACCATGAGGATGTTGATGTTAATGGACAGCGTATACAAATAGTAGCATTAGAAAGCTCTAGAGCTTCTTCTCAGGAATGTATTCTTCTATTCTAAATAAGAAGCTGTTAATTTTGCGCCGCTTGCATGCTTTAAGCTTGCAATTTGTGTAATACTCAGGTGCGCTGATTTATGCTCGGCGAGAGATCCGCCATATCCATCAAATTGCAGATAGGATATCCGCCGTCTGGGGGTTGGCGGATTTGTATGATTGTATCCATATCTGCATCCGCCGAGAAAGTATGGCAGATCCTCATTGCACGGATATCCTATCCGCCAAAATCCGCCAATCCGCTTACCGCAAGCCCACTATATATCTGAAGACAAACTAAACAGTACTCTTCTCTGACGAGGCGCTTCGCCGACACCCATCGATGCTCATCGAGTTCACTCACCGTCCATCAACCCTTACCCTGTCAGGACGGATTCCTGACAGGAAGAGGTTGACGAAGAGCACATATCCCCTAAGGCGTCAGTCCCATCTGAGAGGCATGCCATGCCCTCTTGGCGAGTAGAGGGAACGCAATAGACGCCATTGCGAATTCTTGACCGCGGGTGACGACGGTTATTCAGAATTCGGGGATCAACTGCAATGGCCTCTAAGATTTATCCACGTATGCGCTGCCAGGCACAGCCGGGTTCTGACAGATCTCTTCACGCGGGCCGGAATAGGTCTCCTGCTCCTTAGACGATGGAGCTCTCGGGCTGGAGGACACCGTCCCCACCCCAGGACACCCTACAGCGTGGTTCATACTAGCAAGGGATGCGGAGTAGTTGGTCCAGCGCCTCGATCTAAGCAGGCTCAGGCCGTCAAGACAGCGAGGCCATGTGACTCGCTATTCCAAGAACTTCAGGTTCGCTGTGAGTGCCTGTTATAGCTCCTTCTATAATAGTACTCTTCCACATAGTCTTCATAAGCGGAGAGTAGACTCTATCATGTGTTAGACGACTCACTACGCTTAGTGAATTGCTGAGGGTGCGAAATTCATCGCTGATTGGGATTACGAGGCGCCAGGCTGGATAGAAACGTGCAGAACCCCTACAGCAACTTTCCCATGGTAAAGTCTGCAACCGAAGCTGGAACCCCGTCAACCGACCTGGTTGTCTACCTTATTCGGGGTTTTCAGCAGAAGCGGGACCCACGGATGGCGTTGTCGTTGGGCTACACTACTATGTACCATCCTACTCCATATACATCATGAGTCTGTAGTGTCCCGATTAGGAAATCACTCTCCCATTGGCTGGATCCACCCATCGACCTACTTGGACACATCTCAATGTCTCATCATCACCTCGATATGACTTGTGAGAGTGAGCAGAGAGCATCGTCCGGACTTTGTTATTTATCTCTCTCGGATTTTACTAAAGACCGGTCAATAACAGACATCGCGGAGTCCGTCGCCCCCGGTCGTCCAAAGCCACCGAGTGTCCCCAAAAGAATATATAACAGCGTCGCCCTCCGTACTTGCATCCTACCTTTGTTGCCGCAGAATCTACCTGCTGCAGATTCCGTCCTTATATTCTTCTCTACGTTTGTACCTAACAAATCCTCCTCACACCATCCAGCCAGCTAGCTATGGCCGACGCCATCGCCACCCAACCCCGCAACCTCCCCCTCTTCGCCACGACCGAGACATGCTCGGGCGGTACCTACATCGTGACGGGCGCCAACACCGGCCTAGGCTTCGAGGCGGCCAAGCACTTGGTGGCGCTCGGCGCCGCAAAGGTCATCATGAGCGTCCGCAACGTCAGCGTGGGTGAGATAGCCAAGGCGGAGATCGAGGCGGCGACGGGGACGGCCAACATCGCCGAGGTATGGGCGCTCGACCTGGCGAGCTACGACTCCGTCAAGACGTTCGCAAAGAGGGCAGTCGCGGAGCTGGACCGCATCGACGCGCTGATTGAGAACGCGGGGGTCGCCGTCGCCCAGCGGGTCCTGGCCGAGGGGCACTTGGTGTCCGTCACGGTCAATGTGCTGAGCACGCTCTTGCTCGGGATACTGCTGCTGCCCAAGATGAGCGAGAGTGCGCGGCAGTTTGGCATCCTGCCTCATCTTGTCGTAGTCACGAGCAGGATCAGCTTCGACTTCGAGGCGGACTGGAATAAGATCAAGGATGATCCGTTGGTGAAAATGGATGATGAGCAGACGGTTGTGATGAAAGCGTATGCAGCCTACGAGTGAATGCACCTCCGGTTCGAGCTGACCGAACTTACCAGATACCCCCTGTCCAAGCTCTTGGAGATCATGGCGGTCCGTCATCTCGCAACCCTGATTCCTATATCTCGCACAGGAGTTGTCGTGAACCTCGTCTGTCCCGGCCTCTGCAAGACCGATCTCATCCGAAACGCATCACCCGCCTTCCGTGAGAACCTCGCCATCCAGCATGCGCAGTTCGGGCGGACGGCCGAGGACGGCAGCCGGACGCTCCTGCACGGGGCCGTCGCGGGCAAGGAGAGCCATGGATGCTTCCTCGATTCTTGTGAGATAGCTGAGTGAGTTAGAATCAATCCCTCAGTTCGTAAAGTTCCCTAGTGTCCTGCTGACATAATTGTGATCCAAGGGATAAAGTGCCCAGCTGGATAACAGATGAAGAGGGGAAAAATTCGCAGAAGCGTGTCTGGGAAGTTATCGCCAGTGAGCTGGAGTCTATTGAGCCCGGTTGTGTAAAGAGGATACTGCAGGAATAGCGCTAGCTAGCCAGTCCATCTAGTGTCCTGACTGGTCCTGGTCACTCAACCTCTTCTGCAAGCGAGTTGATTAACCGAGATTTGTGACCCGAAGGCCATCGTATATAGGAGAGTGATACAATCTAGAAGATTATCTTTAATACAATCAATTATCATTAGTCTAAACGTTTACAAGGACGTTGATAATGAGAATCAATTGTCGATCGTGCCACAGGATCATTCTGAAGTAGCTTCCGCTGGAGGTCTATAGCAGGAAGTTGATCTATGCCATTGGCCTGCCTTGTCGTGGACAGCGCTGACCCATGGAAATTTGGCAAGCGTTTGACCTACATCTTCCCAAGTGTGGAGGCCTAGGGCGTGCATTGTCCGCGTTGTTTTCGGAATTAACCACGCATCGTCCGGTTGTCTGAATATCGAAGCTCCTCCGATGAACAGTATCCAAAGCAGCACTTCTTGGTTCTCCCGCTCATTATCGAAATGTTCTTGAGCAGCTGAGCGAGCTAACTCGGAGAGAAGGGGGATGTCCACGATCCTGCCATCAAGTCGCCGCAAGAATGTCATGATGAATGCCGTCAGACCCAAGTGAACCGCATTTTCGAGACGACTGCTAGGACGGGGCCCGCCCAGAGGACTAATGCGAACGAGGCGATATCCGAGCAGTAGGAGGGTGTCATGGAATGTGTAGCCATTCAGTTTCGGTCGGTGCCCGGCGCTGGCGTCGTTGAGCAGCCAGGCAAGACATGTGATGTCTATTAGAAGGTTTTGAAGGTCGGCGCTCAATTGTTGGAAGAGCCGAGAATCGAGAACTCTGGGGAGCTTTCGGCCATCCTGTCTTCTGAAGCTGCTAGGAAGCCCGACCATGGCGGTGCTGCCGGGTACGATGTCCTCGATGCTGAACCGTGTCGCTGAGCCCAGATGGAGAGAATATTCGAGATCGGCCCTTTTGCTAAGCGTCAGCATTAATCTAGAGAGAGAATCATAATTCATCTAGAATATATTACCTAAATATCTTTTGGGCTAGACCAGGCATATTCCTTGTAAGCTGAGAGATCCCACCTCGCAACTCGACCATCCGCTGAATCCCTTCGAGGTGGACAAGGCCTTGACGATATTGACCTTGTAGGGACTCATACTTCGCCATGATCACTACCACCGCGATGGTCGTATCAGAGACCGCGTCGTTTCCGGATAGTCTTTCGTTGACCAGGCGGTACGTGTGTGATAGGTGACGCATTGCCTCCGTGGGGTCTTCTTGCTTTATGACAAGGTTGTTGAGAGCTGTAACGGACACGGCTACGGCACAATGAAAGTCTGTGTTGGTGTTAATATAGTGCCAAAGAGATACAGGCTGAAAATGCGAGAAGATAATACACACAGGCTTCGTCCAGGAACATGAACTGGACCCACATCGAGGCAGGGCTTCCAGTAGCATCAATGGCATTACTCAGCTCGGGGGCGTGCCGAGGCCCGCTGATGAAGGAAAAGGCTAGGTAGTACACGATTATCAACGACGATACCCGGCGATGGAGTTTGCATTTCTGTTTGAAGATGGCCATACATACCTCTTTGGACAAGACCCCTGGATCCAGTAGTTTGCTCTGGAAAGGAGACAACGGACAGCCCATCGCCAACCTGCCGTTCAATTTCAGGAACCATATCTTCGCTGCTTTCCAAGTCATGTGCATCCTCTTCGAACTTCGGGATACGGATAAGAGCTGTGGCGGCCTCGACTCTCAGTCCGAACGCCCTCTTTCTCGATGGCCGCACGAGCGTTTTCCCGGCATTCCTCCCCATGGCCACATGGCTGCGAATCCGCCTTCTCGCGGCACAGTCGATGGCAGCATTGTTATCGACGAATTCGAAGGGCATAGTCGCAGTCGCAGAAGCAGGACAATGATCTAAGCGGCTCATGTGTTAGACTCAATCGTGTTCTGGGAGTGAGGAAGGTATTTTGACGTGAGACTGGTGGAGAACCGGAGTTAACGGCGTTGATGGGGTGAGCTGGGTGTTAGGCAATTATTAGTCTGAAAGTAAATTAGGGTCACGATCTCACCTACACCTATAGTCAATAGGGATATATGGAACTAATATTAAATCGAAGGGGGGAAGGTCTACATACACAGAGAAGACATATATATACAGGCGGGCCTCACCTAAATCTACTCTATTATATCTACCCCGAAGCGAGGCGCTACTACACACTAATTCAGATCCATGTCAAACCACTGCTATGGGTGCCATAGAATCATGGGACTGTCTGTAGCTACACATGTGACCGTGATCTTATGTTACGATTATGTAGTGTTTTCGCTATATAGAGGCCTATGTGGCCGTAGTGTAATTAAATCGCTTCCGCAACTACATTTTCCTTAAGGCGGAAGATAAAGTTTGGAGTCATCATGGCTGGCAGAGAGCCACATTTCAGCCTTAACATCAATAAGAAGAGCCAGCACTACTCCAGCCTCACGCAACTCTCACAAGGTCGTGAGAACGCGTTGTCTTCCGACCCTTTCCCCATCAGACTGCGGACTCCGACGCTGCATGTACATGGGCTGCGAGACGGCGGCTTGGAAATGCATCGAGACTTACTGAAATACTTTACGTTTCCGGCACACGCCAGGCTCATTCAATGGGATGGAGCTCACAGGATACCCTTCAAAAGCGCAGACGTCAAAAAGATCACCGAAGCCATATTAGAGGTAGCAAAGGTACGTTCGAAGATGAGCATCACCTGACTGCGGCAAAAGCCTTCGCTGACAATACGTGCCCATGGCAGCCTGCCCTGTATGGCAAAGTAGTCAACGTCACAGCTGATGAGAAATTGAATGCGGAAATGTCAATTGTCGAGCTCGATTGGATCGATGAGGCGCGCCCGGACAGAGAAGCCGTAGCAGGATGATTCGACTGGCTACCATACGCGTTTGCCGTCGTGCCTCGGCAGGGCAAGTGCCATGAGGAACAATATCCGGAGATGCGATCGTATTGGGAAAGCAAGTTTGTGCTCTGTGGAGGAGGACCGTATGCTCTACGCTTTCGGTGAAGCAATCGGGGAAGAGAGTCCGCCCTGTGTCTTGCAAGCTTGCAGACGCACACCAGAGGCCGATTGCAAGAACCTTTGAGGGTGGGCTGGTGTGAAGATTAGCGCAGACAGCTTTGGAAGGAGTTGCGATAATGCACATTCGGGATAGACGGTGTCTAGTGAATATGGTCATGGTCATTCCTTCTGGCCCCCAATTGCAGTGCGGATGGTCTGCGAAACGATGACCCCTACGTCTCTTCCGTAGCGGCAGCCCCGCCATAGATTGGAACCGCCCGAATGTTTGGCGAGGATATGCACCATAAGGTAGCGCTTGTGCATGTGACAAGGTAAGGTGGCACAGCAAGGGTGAATAACGTTGAGGTATGCGATGGAACATCTTCTGACGCGCGTGGAGCACTCCGAGCCTAGTATGATAGCACCGTGATCCGGAAAATACGAACGGACTTTGCCCGTAATTCCGCCATCGTGAAGGAGTATGTACTGCAGGGATAAGTTGTTTGGCGTGGAAGCCTTCTCTCATTTGCATCTTCAGGTAAGGTTGAACTTCTTTCCTTCATGCTCAAATCATTGCGCCGATTGCCGTTGTTGAAGAACATCAACCTCTCGCGATCCACCCAGAGCTCCAACGATGTCTACCAACCGCTCCGTTTGGCAGGACAAGGCTGGCGTGCCAGGCGCCATACGCGAGAGCCCAGTTCCCTCCAAGGTTGCAGATGGTGAGCTTGTGGTGAAGGTTCACGCTTGGGCTGCGAATCCTGCCGACGCCATGGTTCAGGACATGCCTCTTCCTTTCATCACTTACCCATTGATTCTGGGCGAGGACGTTGCCGGCACCGTCGAGGTCGTTGGATCTGCTGCCGCCTCCAAGTTCAAAGTAGGAGATCGCATTCTCGCCATGGCCCTTGGCGCTGCCGTCATGAAGCCTGAGCAGGGCGGCTTTCAGGACTACGTTATTCTTGACCACACCATGGCTTGCAAGATCCCAGACTCCTTGTCCTTCAACGACGCTTCAGTCTTTCCCCTCTGCATTGCTACCGCCGCTCATGGTCTTTTCTCAAAGGACTACCTCGGCATGCCTTTCCCCAAGGTCAACTCCACCAGCACTGGCAAGTCTGTCTTCATTTGGGGAGGCAGCTCAGGTGTTGGTAGCAATGCCATTCAACTGTCCAAAGCCGCCGGTTTTGAAGTGATCCCACTTGCTCCGCCCGTAACTTCGATTACGTCATGAGCCTAGGCGCCGACAAGGTCTTCGACTACAACAGTCCTTCCGCCATCAACGATATCGCCGCTGAGCTTGACAAGGGCGCGTGCATTGGCATTTTCCAAGCTGCCGGTCAAGTGGCCCCATCTGGTCAAGTCGCTCACAAGTCCAAGCAAAAGCTGTTCGTTGCAGCTACCAATCCGGTCCCGGAAGGGCTGCCCCAGAGGGTGTCGAGGCTAAGATGGTCTTTGCCAGTGGCGGCGCCGTGATCTATCACGAGACCAGCCCTGCTACCTTTGGAGGATTCCTGCCAGAGGCGCTGGCCAAGGGTCTGTATAAAGTCGCGCCAGCACCAGAGGTTGTGCCGACAAAGTGTCTCGAGGGTATTCAGGAAGCTTTGGATATTCTCAAGAAAGGCGTTTCGGCGAATATCGTTATCGAGGTTAAATAGAGAGAGCATTCTTCGAACAGGTGCACTTCCTTAAGCTAGGAGGTATGGATGGTCAATGATTGCATGCTATTATCTAGACGCGGCGAATCCTGAGGTTACGAACAGGGCGCTGCCCGTCAAGAGATTCCAAAAAGCTGAAGTATATAAGATACTGTTGCCGGAACAAGAGCGTATACAACAACACAAGTTCTGAATGGAAGCACTGTTTGCCTCTCTCTCCAGGCGACTTTATGACTCGCTGCCACCGCTTAGCTCAATAAGGAATGCGGTGTGTAAATTCCACCTCTGCCCTAAGGTTGGTTAAACAATATTGACTAGGGCTGAGTTCAGTTGGTCATACTGGTTAGGGAACACTGTCGGACACTGCAACCCTGATGCTGGGTTTCGACTCCACCGTGGGATAATCGCATTCGGACGGTGTAACGTCTTCTGATCGTGTATGGCGACGGATTCTCACTGTATTCAACGCGTCATTGGTGTCACGGGGTTGGAACCGGATACCGGCTGGCTGGGAACTGGGATGGAATTGGTATCCGACCCTACTGTTTGTATATCGTAATGAGGGCTTGTTCTTCTCGTCTGGCTGTGTTTGGTACACGGGTTCTCTCCCGCTATGTTGAACGCGTCGTTGATATCGCGGGGTTAGAACTGGATATCGGCTGGCTGGAAACCGGAAATTGGAATTGGGATCCGACCTCACTGTTGTATATCGCAATAACGGCTTATTCTTGTTGGTTGATTGTGTTTTGTACGACGGATTCTCGCTGTATGGAACGCGCCGTTGGTGTCGCGGGTTTGGAACCGGGGTCTTGATACCGACTAGCTGGAAATTGAGAACTGGAATTGGGATCCAACCCTAACCCTACTACTGTATCGAAGATCCATACCGCGGAGAATGATGGTGATATCACTGCTCCCTGGCATTATACGTGGGGATTTGCCTCCTCCCACGTCGGAGACCCCGGTTCCCCGATATTCAGGTGGGGGTTGCGTCTTTTTCGATTGATCTCGACTGGTTCTCATGTGATGCAGCGTCGGAATTCTGAGCTGAAAGGTGGATTACACACCACCGTCCGGCATAGTCGGCTCACCTCATGCCTTCCGGAGATCACCGGACAGAAGTTTGGGGTTGAGGCTCATTGTCTTATGTGGGATGACAAAAAAGAAGTTCCACGATTTGCTGGGTCCTGGAAATTGTCAGGAGCGAGTTCCGTTGCTGGGACGGACTATATATTGCCGCTCATATCCCGTCTGAGTTCCAAAATCACGTCTCATCCTGTCTTGTCAGTTCTGAACTCAATTCACTCTTTTTGAACTGCTCCCATTCGACCAAAGACGGCATTATGCACAACGTTCGTATGTGGGAGCCCGAAACGTCATCCCCAAACATTTCCGTCTCAAAGACCCAGTTCGCCTCTGAACCATGGTATTACCCAGTCAAAACCCGTTACCCATGCTCTCCTTCCCAAGCCCCCTCCACTGGCATCTACTCCTTGTTTCGTAGCAAATACTGCATTCCCAAACTCTGTTCCACCACAAACCGAGTGGTAGGGATGACCATCATCTACCTTTGTCGGAATCGAGCGAGAATTCGGCTCTGCAGACCCAACCCGACACTCATTCGGTTCGCTCGGAGAGGGCTCACGGCATTCAAAGCATGCAGGCAGTGCAACCGTTCAATCCCATGTACCTGAAAATGATGGGCATAACTATGTCACAGTATCATACCAGCCTCGCCAGATGCATTGTGTCATACGGTGCACTCAAATCTCGCAATGAAACCCGTGCATTCTGTTAGCTCCGCGCAGGGGAATGAGGGTGCAACGGTTGTGCTGAACGGCCCAGCGAGACGGTGATACGGATTTACAGCAGAATCCGTTCAGTTGACGATGAGAATCAAGAGGTCGGCGAATATCACCCAGCTCTTGATCCTGCCCTTTTGGAAGCCGGTGGAGACCACGCAGGAGGTTTGAATGATCTTGCCGTGACACAGCTTGGCGATACATCCCAATTGTACTCGGCTGCAATTACTTCGGCAGGTTACCCGGTGACCGATCTTTCCGGAGATGGGTACTGGACTGCACATCTTGAGAACAAAGCAGACGACTCGCTCCAGTCATTACCGCGGGCAACGGGACCAGGCAGACATGATCCTCGACCGTCCAGATCTCATCGATACAGGGCTACAAAAAGACAGTTGACAGATAAAGTCTCCGCGGTGGTCCCATGTTCAAGAGCCTGGAAAGGGAATATGTGCGGTGACCTCCAGTCGTATTCTTTCCTAATCGGGAACAGATCACGGATCTACTGAATTACTGAGCAACACACACCGACACTTCCTGCATTCCGGAGTTGGGTGTATGTCGTCATTGTCATCTAGAGGCTGCCCAAGGCTCTTGCGACAAGCGTTGTCCCCGAACATGTGTACGGCTCTCCGTCCCCAACTCTCTCTTTTCTAAGCCTCCTCCATGCATTGAAACCATGGCGGCGTCCCAGTTCCTTCGTGCAATCCATCCTGAAGCTCTCGCCGACAAACCTTTCGGTCAGTTGCCTAAGAATGCGCACGTCAAGCAGCAGCTCTGCGAAGTTGATGTCCCGCCGCAGGCCATCACCGAACTCAAGCGTCTCGTTCAGACGGCAAGGTCGCATATCAACAGTGTCCCCCATTTCACAAGCAAAGTGGATTACGATGACTGCTCATATACAGTCCACTACCTTGCTGTCTTTTCTAAACGTGGCGATGCCATACCTTTGGTCAACATCCATGGCTGGCCCGGCTGCTTTCTGGAATTCCTTCCACTCATGAACCTCCTCCAGGAAAAATACACACCTGATACCCTTCCCTACCACTTCATCGCTCCGTCCATGCCAGGCTATACCTTCTCTTCAGGACCCCCTACTGATCGTGACTTCTCCACTTTCGACGTGAGCCGCATCTTCCAGGTTCTTCTCAGCCGACTTGGCTTTGATGACACACACTATATCGTCGCAGGCGGCGATGTCGGCAGCCGTGTGGCGCGTGCTCTCGCTGTCGAACACGAGGTTTGTTCAGCCGTCCATCTGAATTTCTGCTTCGATCTCAATATGTACGCCTTCCCACGAATTGATCTGACCGTAGAGGAGACTCGGCGCCTGGAGAGGCTTGATGACTTCATCAGAACAGGTGTCGGCTACGGCCAGATGCACGCTACCCGATCCGCAACCATCGGGTTCGTCCTGTCTTCCAATCCTGTCGCTCTCCTTGCTTGGATAGGCGAGAAATTTGTCACCTGGACCGAGACGACACCCGCATTAGACATCATTCTCACATTCATCACGCTCTACTGGCTAACAGATAGCTTCCCACGGAGTTTATACCCCTGTCGCGCAGACTTTGCATCCAGCGATGCGGTTCCATCCCATGGAAATCCTCGTTGGCGCATTCCGGACGGAAAGCCATTTGGATTCTCAAATTTCCCCAGGGAGATCCTGCCAGTACCAATGTCATGGGTGGAGAGGACGGGGAACGTCACTTTCTGGAAAGACCATGATCATGGTGGGCACTTTGCGGCGCTGGAGATGCCTGAAGTGATGCTCCAGGATTTGGAGGAGTTTGTGGCCCATGTCAGGGCGAAAGGGAAAATTTGAGTCGAGCCACGAGCAGGGGTTTCATGCTGCGCTCGTGGTTATGTAGGTCATTGGCAATCTGTGTGTATACTGTGGTATTCATTTCGGACGTCAAAGAACAGAAATGATCAATATGTATGATCGTGCGAAATATACATGTACTGTACGACAATGTTCCGCGCAAGTCCCCGTAACCTGCCGGGGTCAGTTGTTCAGCATGCACACCGTCTGTGCAGACGGACACTCGTTGGCGCCGCAAGGTGTTGCTCCTCAGAGCTCTCTTGACAGCCTAGATAGTACATTTTCCAGTGCTTTAGACTCTCGCTTGGTACCGTCGCACCGACTAAGCCGCACGGACAAGTTCACCCGTCTCCGCTCCGTTGTAACATCTCCGCTCCGTACTTCCGTACTTCCGTTCTTCCGTCCTTCCGTCCTTCCGTCCTTCCGTCCTTCCGTCGGCGCTCCGTTCCTCCCGTTCCTCCGCTCCGTCTTTCCTTTCCTCCGTTCTCCTCTCCACTCTGCTAATTGGTTTAGAACAAGCGTTCGCACCATTACTGAAAAGGGTGCGCGGTCCCACTGGACAGAGACCATGGACCAGGGGCTTTCGCGAACTCAAGAAAGCCTTTATAACAGCGCCGCTTCTCAGCCATGCTTCACGCTGGTCTTTCGAAAGGGTAGAGAGTGCAGCGAACTTCAGCTTCGCACACGACAACGCAATTATCTAGACAATTACTTTTCTAATATTAGTTTTTTAGATAAGAATATTATTAGATTAACGAATTTATTATTTTTTAATATTACGTAGATGATCTAGAATAATTAGTAATAAAAATATTGTTAATGTAGTTACCATCTGTCATATCAACACTTGAGGGATCATCTCGCGGAGTACTTTGACTCCCATACACGGTTTCCGAAATGGCAAAGAATAGAAAAACGGAGCTGGTTCCAAGATCCACCTTCCCGTGACTTTCCCCGTAAACGCCCAAATCAGCAAGCCTGAGACTAGCTCAAGCGGCAAACAACGCTGAGGTCCGGCCCAGAACTTTGCTAAAAGCCCTTGCGAAGGTTCGTGACTCTGACGTCCTCCGCCGAAATGCCTCCTCAATCTCATCCAACGATTTGCCTTTCGTCTCGGGCATGAACACCGCACACACAATCGCCGAGAGAAGTGTACATCCGCCAAACAGAAAGTACGCCCCGAAGCTACTCCTTGACAACAGAATCGGAGTTGCAAGTGCCACTAGGAAGTTCGCCACCCAGTTGCTCCCATGCGCGAGACTGGTCGCCGACGCCCGCGTCCGCTGTGGTTGGATCTCCGCTGCGTAGATCTTGATCCCGACCGCCCAGGAGATGCTGTATATCACGGCGAAGATATAGATCGAGACGATGACAACCCAGCGGCCCGCGCCATAGGCGCCGTGCACGGCGTTCCCCGCGTAGAGCCCGCCGATCAGGAACATCGTGACGCTGAGCCCGATGCCGCCGTAAATGGTGCTGTGCCGGCGGCCCCACTTGTCGGCCCAGAAGAGGGCCGGGATGGTCACGCTGAAAATCAGAATTGCGGAGACGCCAGAGGCGAGGAAAGAGGCTTCTGAGGAGGCGAGGCCGGCTTGTTCGAAGAGAAGAGGGGCGTACTGACAGGAGGGTTAGTGGGTTTTTGCGTGAAGGGTGTATAAAGAGGGGGGCTTACGTAGAGAACGCCGTCGATGCCGCTGAGTTGTTGCATGCCCATCATGAAAACTGCGAGGGTAGTTCGCGTGCGTACGTCCCGAGAGAAGACTTCGAAGAAGCTGGGTTTGGCTGCGGGGTCTTGGGTGCGCATGGGGGACGCGACATCTTGTCGGTTCGGAGAGTCTGTGTAGTCGGCGGGGCTGTGGACTTCAATGACGGTGGTTTCCCCGTTTTGTTGATTCTCGGCCTTCTCGCGCTCTGCATGACCAACTCCCAGGACGTCCCATGCTGCGGATGCTTCGGATTGACGACCGCGAAGGGTCAGCCATCGCGGAGAGGGGACGAGCCAAAGTGTTGATGCTATGGAAAACATCATCGAAAGACAAGCCAGGATGATGAAGGGGGCGCGCCACGAGAGTGAGGAACCAATGCTGGAACTTCCATAACATGTAAAGAATCCAGCCACCAGACCGAGAGTAATTAATAGTTGAGGACCTGTTGTTAGAGGTCCTCTTTGGCTAGGTGGTGAGATTTCGCATATGTAGCTGTTCTTTGTGAGCCATTTCATCTTGCCAGATGAGGATTTACTTACACGACCAAGGTGCTTAGATACAACCCTTCTCCAATACCTTCGATGCATCTGCCAACGACAAACATGGCAATGCTAACCGCTCCGGCCTCCAGAGCTGCTCCAAGACCAAAGATTAGAGCACCGACGGCGATGCCCTTGGATCGCCCAAGTCGATCTGCCACTCGCCCGGCGAAGAACGAGGATAGAGCAGCAGGAATCAAGATGGCGGAGACAAGCAGTCCGTGGACTGTAGCGGACTGTGAGCCAAACTGTGAGACGTAACTCTTCATGACGGTGACAGGTCCAATGATGCCGGTGTCCATCCTAGACCTTGCGTGTCAGTCGCATTGCTCACAGGGTAGCATGGGGGATTGTACCCGAAGAGAAACCCGCCGAACGAGCAAAGTACGCTGGCGAGAACATATCTCGGGGGACAGCGAATGGGTTTAAGTGTATGCATGTTTCAAAATGATTCTCAGTGTTGTTTGCCTGCCAGCAAGAAGTTCCATGGGAAGCGTTATCTACCTTTCGAGATCTGTTGACGGAGTAAGGCAGGTATCTTTCATGGAGGCCGAAGAGAAGCGAAGAAGAGAGGGACAAAAGATTCGAGCGAATGCTTTCATTATCACTTCTAGTCCACGATAGTCCACGGCCCTTCAGGCCGAGAGTGACTGGTCGGCGTTGTCAGGGTTAGGGCCTAGTCGTTGATGGCACGAAAAATAATATGTAAAGTCGTTGTGGGACTGACACTCATTTTCGAGGCCCCCGTTTGTACGTAAATTGTTCAGTCTGTCCCTGAGTTATATAGTTGTGTATACTACCAACTTGGGGTCGTGTAACACTCCAAGGGGGAAAGAGAAAACCAAGGGGTGACAAGTTCCAGTTGCACCCCTTGTGGAAGGAAAACCAAAAATACCTTGACCACATATTACTCTACAGTGCCCGAGCACATCACTAAATTTATACTGCTTCATTGACTGTTCAGGAAGATTTGATAGTTAGAGCTGTTTCATTGGTTCTGGATAATAAACAATCTAGCTTTCAGAGTTGGCTTCGACATGCTACTATTTCGGCGAAACGGCAACAGCCGTAAGGGGAGGGATTGAGTTTTGTTAGCGTTATCTCGTTCCTGTTCACAGGCTAGCCGAGGAGCCAATGTATATATACATATCCGGGCTGCCTCCTCAAGCGGATTGTTTTTACCTTCCACAATCATCTGTCTCCCGCCCGAATTCTCTATTCACCTTTTCCTGACAGGATACACCGTCAGTAAAACGTTATTTCGATGCTAGTAGGGCTGTTTATTCTGTCTTGGCTTGCGACAGCCTATGCGCAAAAGATATTGCAGACAGTCAGGCAATTGGGCAATAACACAATGGAGATGAAGGGTGGTAATGCCAATACTAACTGCCCGGACGGTGTTTTGGGCGTGCCGTACATGAAGAACGGTGACGGTGGTATAGGTGTATGCCATGTTGAAGATGAGTATAACGGTAGATAGATTGCCATATATCGCTCAACAGGTATATGACGCGCTGAATAGAGGTGATCTCGCTACTGCTTATGCAGAAGCAGACAATGGATTGTAGCGTTAGTTATAGCGGTAATACTGAATCAGACAGTAGTGACGGTAGCAACAGCACTTCAAGCTACAACACGACTAGTACGAACTTGAACAAGGGATTCACTGCATCTTGCCACAGCAACCACGGAGCTCTATGGAGTGATTGCTGGCAAGAAGAATATCGGATAAGCACCTATGCTTACCACGAACAGGTGTGGTACAATGCGGATGGCAGATTGGTCAAAACATAGGCTTCCTGTTCCTTTGTTGCTAATCACAAAGACAGAGGCCGCGATACATATGTGCTCGGCAGGGAAATACTACCAAAGGCGACACCAATAGTCGATAGTTGCTGGAGCTAGCATGACTGTCAACAATATAAGAGTGGTGTTATTCAAGCAGATAATCAGTATCCCAATGCGTGCTATGCAATTATGCAAACACGAGAAGCTGCTAATCTCTAGGAAAGGATACAGAATATACAATTTGGCAACAAAAACTGTCGAAACGTCTCGCAGTGTGAAGTTCAATGAGAGAAAGACAAGGGAAGGTAGTGTCATGGACGAGAGGGCAAGAGTCGGTTTAGGGCAGATAATGGAGGCCCCTCACGTGGGCGGATGGTAGGCCAGTATACGATGGCCGTTGTTACATGTATATATGAGGCATACACGTCCTCCAAGTTTAGTTTTCCTTTTTTCGCTTCTTCATGTAACAACTTCGTTGAATATTTACGTTTATTTGCTTTCCACGTCCGTTTTCATTTGCCTATCATCCAGCGCCGCAGCGTAAGGTAGAGTATCGTTAATTGACAGCGAGTTTTTGGAGTCGCATGGGGACGTGACAGCCATACGAAATGGGGTGCGAAACAGTCCTCAGCTTCAACGTGATTAGAAAGCTCCAATTGTGTATGGCTCCGAAGCCCGCGTAATCAGATCGTCGTAGATGCAGATAAGCGATGGCCCAAATTGAGTCGCGTCGAAGGAATAGTGACCATATCAGGGAGCGATAATAATTCTGGGGTATATCAACCAACACGGCTCTAATAGGGTGATATTGCACGCCTGTTGCACAGCTTTTAATCATAAAGGACCAGTCATTAGTTATTATTCATTACACTGTAAAAGAACTACAATTATTATCATTAACCATTTTATAATCATGCACGCCATAGTCCCATGCAACGTTTAACATAAATTGCAAATGTTTGAATATAGCAAATGAAAAATAACTCAAACAAATTGAAACACAAACATTACTTCGAATCCGAGACAAATGCACACATATGCACTTCAATCACATTCGCGGGGGATGTGCCTCCCGGAGATTATTTCCCCAGAGATTGAGCCCCACCGCCATACTCCCGCACATTGCCAACGCCAAAAATCCTAGCACTGAACATCCCCATCTGTAGCCAAGCCTTTCAAACAGACTTGGCGCGACAAGTGAAGTATAAAGGTTCAGGCACAGATCCCTGGCGAGAGTCCTACGCCAAACGAGATATGGGATCGCTTGGTGAAGCTGTACGGAGTACAGCGGGACTGCGGATGCAGCTCAAAGGAGAGTTAGCGAGTCTGAAGTATACAGACTTCAAGGCGCTAACGAGTTCGTTCAAAAGTTCACGTTTAGTTAGTCGCCACATATCAACAGGAAAACCAGTCGATGAGGAAGAACAACTTAGGCTCTTCCTTGAAGCCGTCGGCTCCGGCTTTGAGGTATGGAGACGACTGAAGCGTGCCGAAGTTCGACGGGGTCTAACCATTGAAGACCTAACCAACGATTTTCTAGAGGAAGCACGGACGAAAAAGGAGAACGCTTTCGCTACGAAGATAAAGGGTTTCGTAGATGGACTCTGGGTAGCTGAGCAGATTCTCTGTTCGATCGAGGGCATTAACACCCCCAAAATGTATTATGACGGTGCCCACCAAGCTGTCATTGCCCACCTTATCACCACTGCTGTCCCACCACATGCCGCCGCCAAGATCCTTCGATTGATTGTATTGTGCCTTCATCTTGGCGATATTGGGGGTATCGTAGCAGATCATGAGCCGCTGTGCCGCGTCATAGCTATATGCGGCGATTGGCAAGGGAGTTCTGTGATGGTGGCGCCGGTATGGGGCAGGGCCTTGTAATCCCAGACTCCATTCTCCCAAGAGCCAGAACCGATGCCAGTAAAGTTGGATCCAGGCCCGGCCGTACCCGTGAAGGATCGACCGTACAGCGGCATACCCATGACAATCTTGTTAGCGGCCACACCGTGCGAGATGTAGTAGTCAATAGCCTGATCGGTGTTGAACGGGGTACTGGCAGGATCGGAGGTGGAGGCATATATATTGGAGTCGTGGCCGGCGACAGTGTCCGAACAGCCCGAGTAGTTGTAGGCCATCAGATTCCAGAAGTCAACATATGTATCCATGTCGGCAAGGTGTAGTGTCTTATAGTGAGTAGGCCCTGCACGACGGGCAACTGTGAGCAGAAGATGCTGGCCATTGGCATTTTCAGTTGAGTACTCGTTGAGAGCCTTCAATTCATCAGTGACACGGTACATGTATACTTCACGATAACGAACCGACCTAAGCCCTTGCCATAGCAGGACCATGTTGGTCGCCTGAGCGTCATCATCAGGGTACTCTTTCAAGTCAGTTTGCTAATTCTCATGTTTCTTCACTGGGGGAGGAGGGGCGGGTTCCTTACCTCCCAGTCAATGTCAATGCCATCTAAACCGAGATTCTGGACCATGGTAACAGCACTTGAGGCAAAAGCCTGTCGACCGGCCTCTGTGCTCGCTGGGGTCACGAAGTTCGAGGAATATGTCCAGCCACCAATGGATAGTAACACTTTTAGCTTGCGGTTCTTCTGCTTCAGCAGAATTAGTTGTTTGATACAACCATATACATTGTTGCCAGAGTCGATCCAAGAATCCGTGGGATAGTACTTCTGGATATCCGCATATTCATCGGTGAGATACACTTCTCCGGTGTCCGGGTGGACATTGGCGAAAGAGTAGAGGATGTGTGTAAATTGATCCCCCACTAAATCTTGAGGTTGGAAATTACGGGCGTAGATGGCCTGTCAAACGGCATTAATCGAGTGTAAAGATTCAGAACAATGTAACTAACCCAATTGACAAAATAAGCGACCGATCGGAGGCCGACCTGATCGTCACGAATCCTCAGATCATCGCTGCTTGAAGCAATGACTGTGGCTTTGGTGAGCCAAGTAAGGGCGATAAGGGAAATTAAATTAAGCGGCATTGCACAAACCGTCCACTGGACTTTGAACAAGTGAAAGGTACAAGCTTGGAACAGGGAATTGCTGTCACGCTTATACACATTGCAAGGACGAGGAGCCACTTGAGCTAGGAGAGATGGTTCCGTTTTGCTGGACCCGTACTCATGAATAGGCGGGTTCAGGAATAGGCGGGGCCATGTTATAGTAACATCGTTCAGAAACTCGGAGACTGGGTGCTCCAATTTAGGTGACTCGGGATTTCCTTGCCACTGTTTCGAACCGTACAAGCGATCCAACAAGTAGCGCAATTGCGAAGTCATGAGGTACTCTCATCAATACGAAGTCCCCATGTCGATACTTTCACTATTGAAGCTCATGATTGCAAAACAATCTACTATATTGTAGTACGCCCCCTGCAATGCATAACATGCCATTTGTAGATGACTCAATGAGAGCCAATTTTTTTTACAATAGAGTAAATTGGCTTCCACCTTAAAGACTCTTAAATTGTTTTCAAACCCTAAGCCAAAAACCATGGTGAAACAAGCTAATCCATATATGGTTAAACCCGGCTTACCCCTGTTCCTAAAAGTGTGATTGTATGTTAGTAAGCAATACCGAGACAAAAGTCACTGTATATTACACGTATCGAGAATACGATACAAGTGTAACTAGGATGCCCCTCATGAAAAAGAGAACATCATCAACATTAAGAATTAGCCCAGTCACGACACGGAATAGCGCCGAATCTTCCACCCTCGACAATTGAATTTATTCATGACATGATACTTAGTAAATCACTGACTATACCAGATGGCCGATCCTGCTGGGTGTAGCGAGCGTTTAATCATAAATATCCGTACTAACCTACGGCTCTTTAATAGTGTCAGAGCACCCTTAAATAGTATTAGCCGGCGACGAAGTATTATACCACTATACTAGAAGCTCTTTATAACTATCTAGTTAAAAGCCTCGTTTATATATAAATAAGATAGTGGTTTTTTTTATAGGATAAATTCTATGTACTTATGATTACCTCTAGTATTAAGAGCGCGCCCTTGCCTTTAAAGGTTAGTCTAAAAAGACAGCAAGAGCATCAGACTCATTTACGAGATATCTACCTCTATAATCTATCTAACTTTCGTTCATATCACGTGGTCTATGTCGATGAGTCTGGATGTGATAAACGGATAGGATTTAGACGGACGGGTTGGTCTCTACTTAGCGTGGCACTAGTCTAGGTGTCTAAATTTCATCGCGACGAGCGGTATTAGATACTACCTGTATATGCCTAAGATGGCATTGTTCTTTCCCATGCCTTCCGGGGCTTAACTGATGCCGCTGTGTTCGAGGATTTCATTGAACAGCTTCTTCAGCATTATGGGAAATAGCCCGAACCAAAGTCAGTACTGGTTATAGACAATGCATCTTTCTGTCACTCTGAGCGGATTAAGCAAATGTGCTCTGACGCAGGAGTGAAAACTGGTGTATCTGCCACTCTACTCACCAGACCTGAATCCAATTGAATGTGCAAGCGGCTCAGTCTCACCTCCAGCCTTGCTGGTTTGAAGGATTGATTTCTCTCCTTCCCCAAGAGAGTCGTGATATTTCATTTCCATACATTTGTCCAGCTGGCCACATACGCCCCCTGGACTTTGAATTTTATGCTTGCACCCCGCTCTCTAGCGCCTGTGTGTTGTTACTTCACGCGTGTCAAACACCCCGACTTCTTTGCTCTAAACATCAATCATACTGCATTGGCACTATGTTCCCTTTCACGTTGATATCGAATTGCAAAGAAGACTTTCCCTCCTCATACTCTCCTCAGCCATGGACGAAGACACGCAGTGTAACCCGCCGCCGCTCCTCGTTCAACTTACCCTCTGCGATCCGGGTATCTCACCACTATCATTCTTTCCTGGCGGTCGCTTTCCCGAACAGTTCAATCTAAGACGCGCAACTCGTTGTAGTCGACCATCACATGTTCCCGAAAGGCGGGGCGAGTTGTGAGCGCATCATAATACCGACGCAGCTGAGGGCGGTCCTTACGGACAATTGGAATATCGAAATAACGGAATAGGACATGGCCGAATTGGATATCTGCGAGCGTAAATGTTTCTCCCGCTATAAATGGCCCATATGACAACTGCACTTCTGCGATATCGAGAAATCGATCCAGATACGCGATAGCCTCTTGCGTTGCCGTCGAGTCGTGCTTTGATGGCGCTGTCCTTACGACGCGCCAGAAGATCGGCCCTGTGAAGGCCAGGGCTATATTCAGTTTCGACCATTCCGCCCATTTATCGACCTTGGCACGAGCCAAACTATCCTTGGGCCAAAATGCATCAGTTCCGTAGCGGTCTGCCAGATAGCGAAGTATTGCCCCGGTCTCCCATAAAGGCTCGCAGTCACCGTCTCGAAGAACAGGAACAGTTCCATTGGGATTCATAGCAAGGAATCCGGGTGTATCGTTGCCGCCATAGCGGTGTCCGACATCGTACCGCTTGTAGGGAAGGTCCAGCTCGCCAATGCACCACATCAGCGCTTGTACATTCGACGATGTTCGTCGCCCCCACACCTCAAGCATTGCCGTCTGTAAGGGATCACGTCAATATCGAGCTTAGAAATGAAGAGACATTTGATATACCAAAGTTAAGGACAGTATGGGTCGGTTCTAGATACAAGGCGTAGCGTGAGGCAGCCAAAAAGGAAGGACAAGAACGGTGCTCACAGGTAATCATGTTGTGGCACGTGTTCGATCACGTGATGCAATTCTACATATTTTAAAACGGCAAATTGCTGCGTGCACTCTATGGTTTGGAGCAATCGCCGAGAGAGTGGTACGGTAGATTCGCTGAAGCGCTAATGAGTCAAGGATTCCAAGTGTAACAGAGTAATCCGTGCCTGTTCATTAAGCCAGAGTTAATTGTGGTCCTCTATGTCGACGACTTACTGATATTCGGAAAAGAAGTCAAACGCAACGATGAGCTGAAGCAAACCCTACAGGAGGAGTTCAAAATGAAGGACTTAGGACGAGCATCATATTTCCTAGGAGTGAACATTGAGGAAAGAAAGGACTGTTTGGTTAAAATTGCGCAGACCACGTACATTGAAAAGATACTTACTCGTTACGGCATGAATCGAGCTAAGACTGTGCATACTCCTCTTCAACCATCAGTCCGTCTGGACGAACCAATTGTAACGGTGGCTGTGGGACTAGGGGCTGGACTAGCACCGGACAGGGAAGGGGGGCACGAAACTGGAAAGAACTTCGGTGTATTACTAGGCTTGAATACAAGACTTTCCGACTGAGGGACAGGTAAAGAGACCCCTTTATAGACTCTGGTCCCTAAAGCATACCAAGACAATAAAGAGCAAGCAAATCCACCCCGCACACCTTATTACTACCCCAGCTCTCCTCTCTACCCCGCAACGGGCGCCCGACACCAGGAATACCCCGCAGCAGACGCCCAACACCCGGAACACCACCACGAACCCCGCAACACCCCACCTCCGATCCCCCACATGCGACCCTGACACAATATCAGGCGCCACTCGAGTTCTTAACAAGATACCAATCGATTATTGGATCGTTGATGAACCCAACAATCTACTCAAGGCCGGACATCGCATACGCAGTGGGAAAATTGTCCAGGTACATGGCAAATCCCACGGAAGTCCATATGAAAGCAGCAAAACACGTTCCTCGGAATCTATGTGGAACAAGAAATCTCGGAATCATTTATCGACGTCAAAAAGATCCCAATGGCGAAACTCAACCGATTGGTTTCAGTGCTGCAGATTGGGCCGGGGACAAAGAAACAAGGAAGTCGACATCGGGATATGCCTTTATGCTGAACGGAGGACCCGTTTCCTGGTCGTCGAAAAGGCAGAGCAGTGTGGCGCTCAGCAGCTGTGAAGCTGAGTACTATGCGCTGACCCAGGTTGGAAAGGAAGCTGTCATGATATGACCGAAAGGTTAGGCTCTCGACAGCGTTGTCAAGACCATCCCGCATTTTCCATCGTGGGATTTCTACCCCGCACCGAACTTCACGTCCAGGCTTCCGACTCCGAAACCAACAGGTCGCGGGATCTAGGTTGATGGGCGTCCCGGAAGTGGAGAAGGCGGGGATCACACGAGAACCGTCGGGTAGTAGTCGCGGGATGAGAGCGGGGCTACGGCAGACCAGCCGCCAGTAGAGCGTGATATTATAAAAGGAAGCAATCTTCCCTTAGATAGAAGAAGGAAGGAGGGGCTAAGCTTATCATAACAATAAACGCATTTAGGGTAATGCATCAATTTCGGACAAAGAACTCCTAGACTACTCCGACTTGGAGGATGCAGTTGCCCCTGTTTGTGACAGAAGCCGTATGGCTCACTCAACTAATGGCTGAGATCACTGCTCAGCGGCAAGACCCCTTACCGATATACTGCGATAATCAGGCATCACTCGCAAGCACGGAGAATCCGAAGTTTCACGGACGCATGAAACATATCAGATTCAACACCACTTTATCAGAGAATTGGTTAAGAATGAGAAAATTACCAGCAAATGGATCGATACCGATCACATAACTGCTGATGGCCTCACTAAAGGCCTAGAACGAATCAAGTTCCAAAGGTTTCATTAAGTTGATTGGTGTGGGAAATTAGCCGAAGGATAGTTCGGATGGTGCGGCTTGGAAGATGGTGCGGTGCGGCTTCAATCTCCACAACAACGATCATAGGCTAAACTATTAGTATTATATTTTTTTATTTATGGGTTTCTTTAATTTTTAGCTTTTCTTACAAATGATATAAAATCTTGAGGTTCAGGGGTGTGTGTGGAATATGTAGAACACTCTAGCCTACGATCGTAGATTGTAAAACATTCTACCAATGAGTTTGAGATTACGCAATAGTTCGTCATTAATAATGGGTTGTAATTGAGTCTGGAAGTTTTTTGTGATATGGTTCTAGAAGGATCTGATGACAAGGTCTCAAATATAAATAGACCTGCTGGAACCTGTATGTAGTGGATAGAATAATAAAGATATTCCTCTGCTGTACTCAATATAAATCCTTTTCAACAATTGTGAAGTTTGGGTAAAGAAAACTATTGTCAATATTTTTGTTCTATTATTTATATCTGTGGGTCGAATTCGCCATATTGATACTACTACTGCCAATCTGAAGCTAAATGAGGCACATTCTGATAAATGTTCAACCAAGAGAGGGTCAGGGAGTGTAATGAAGTATCTTGAAGAGGTCAATATGAGACAGTCGCCAACACACCTACCTCCACTGCCGTTCCGGAGGTCAAGGAAGAGACGCTGGTATACAAAAACACAGGGCTGTTCCGAATATTAGGTTTTGCGAACACCATTTTTTCTTGCGAATAACGAATAACGAATATTATTCGCAGCCTCTCCACGGTGCGAATAATTTTGCGGATATATTCGCCTAATATTCGTTGCCTATTACTGAATAAAGTTTCTACGACTAACCCTAACCCTACACAAAAAATGCATGTATTGAACCAGACTTGACACTGAAAACCGGGAATTTAGGTGAGAAACCCTGGCACGTGATTTTAGTGCGAATATTCGCCGAATAATCGAATAATTTTATTCGCAGTACTCAGAATTT
>PPJX02000162.1:0-27681 GCA_003705915.2 Lipomyces lipofer | reverse complement strand
CGATTTTTTGCGAGTAACCAAACTCAGCGCTCGTATAGTTAATCGTAGAATTTTACATGGACTCGTATAGTAATCGTATTGGACTTTACGAATACGAATAACGATTAATCGCAAATCGTATCCACCTCTAACTTATGGACTCGCGAGAGTTTTATGCCGAAGCTTGTGTGGATGAGGGCGAAAAGCATTCATGAGATGTCGAGGTCATGGACGAGAACTCAGCAAAGCCACGGCAGGCCTGAGCCGGCTGCTGGCGTGGGACACTCGGTCCAGTTGGAGCAGGTCTTCGCCATTGCTGAAAAGACTCGCCAGCGGAGAGCAAGTAGCTCAACCGTGTTACTACAGCGATGGTTGTATTCGCAACAGCGTCCCACAAAATGTCCCGAATTTAAATGTCACCGGAAACTATACGCGGAAAATGTGAAAAATAGTAGTACATTCAAATCGCCGATGCCGTCCACTACACTATCATACAGTGACCCATCCTGCCTTCGCTCACTTCCGCTTTCCTAAATCTTGCGTTCCCGTTCCGTAACGGTAGCTTCGCTCTCTATCTTCACGCAACCTTGTTGACTCTCCGTCTTGCTTGCTGTCGGAATGGAGTCTCTAGCTCAACTATCTTTTCAGACGCGTTGTCCACAGGCACTTCTTCCTCCTCCGTCTTCCCCTCGCCCTCCTCCTCGCCCTCCTCCTCCGCACTCCTATCTGCCTCTGCAATTTGAGAGCTCTCGTCGACGTTCTCCACCGTCTTTTCCGCTTCTTCCTCGCCATGCTCCTCGTCCGTCTGCTCCTCCTCAGCACCCACAGGATTCCATTCTCCGCATACGGGACACCTATATTTAACCTCATCCACAGTGTGCCCTGGTGGTGCTAAACCATTATGCGTGCCACACCGCGCGCATATCAGAGCGTACCTGTTCCTCGGACTATTCTCGTCCTCACCTACCAGGACATCCAGGATTTTGTCATACCAACGTGCTGGCTCGGGAGGTGGAGGAGGCTGAAATTGTTCCAGTGGAATCTGGAAGCGAGGTTGCTGAAATTGCTCGCCCAGCGCAAGCTGTCCATGTGATTGCGATTGTCGTAGATCCGCGGCCGCTCTGTTGGCAGATGCCAGAACCTGATCCTCTTGTCTCCTGGGTGTCCGTCCTCTCGCCGATCTAGGATCCTTGTTACCCTTCTCTTTCTCCTGCTCATTCCCTGTTCCGCCATTCATGGACTCGAATCTGTCGAGAAGCGATTTGGTAGAGTAGTACCTCGTGTTGCTCTTCAGCTCCTCAATTTTCGTCTTCTGTTCCCGCCGTAGTGATTGCAGTTTCGACTCTACACCCTTGACTCTTCGACTATAAATTGCTGACAGCGTCCACCTCAGCAGCCATATCCTAGGAAATCCAAAGTCAGCACAATCTCAAGCAATCTCACTGCAATCTGTAACGTACAGAAACGGTGCACCAACAGCGCACCCGGCTGTCTCAAATTCGCGCAGTTTCCGGGACAGGGCGGCATACGCGAGGAAACCAGTGTATATCAGCAGCGAGTATATCGTCACCAGTGCTTTTGATCTTCGTAGCGAGGCCCGCAGAGAGTGAGCTTTGTCTTCAGACTTATGGATCTTGGAGGAGAGGGTGTCGAGCATTTTCTCGTACGAGGACGGCGACGGCGTACGGTGCTGTTGATTGCCATGTTATGATCAGTTTTAGTGTTGTAACGAACAACAAGCGGATGCGGTACATACCCTAAAGAACCACATTGTGGAAGAATATAATGAAGTGAAGGCTTGTGTATCTTTCGTGTTGATTTAGATGCGAGCTGTCAAAAGGATAGCCAGGGGAACTTCCCGGGTGCTTGATGACGACACGCGTCCAACTCTCACGTCTCAATGTCCCAACTCCCACATTGAACGTCATACATAGTTATCATCAAAGAACCTTTTTTTTTTTGCAGATAGTTGAGCCGATTATGCCATATTTATCAGACCACGTCTAGTACCTCACGTATAACAGTGATCGGACGTAGCACTAAGGTGCTCGTTAGACTCGTTTGAGGTGAACTGACGTAAGTGTGCAATGTTTCCGCAGTAAGTGCATAAAAGCGTCTACGAGAGTGCGATTGAAGCATTGTTACGTCTGGTGCGCTCTTGGAAGAATTGCAGGACCGGTACTTCAATCTACACAATTATTCCTCAGTTCTTTCTCGGTCTGACGCCAGTTTATTCGTATTTGCTCTGAGAAACTGACGCATGGGCGTGCATGGCCTATGGACGATCCTGGGACCCGTTGCGCGACCGGTGAAGCTTGAGTCTTTGCACGGCAAGCGACTCGCCGTCGATGCCTCGATCTGGATCTACCACTTCCTGAAAGCTGTGCGCGACAAAGAAGGAAATGCGTTGCCGAACGCGCATATAGTGGGGTTCTTTAGGAGGATATGCAAGTTGCTGTTTCATGGTATTCGTCCGGTATTTGTTTTTGACGGTGATGCGCCCTTGATCAAGAAGCAGACGATTGTAAGGTTTGGACGAGTTGGTCATCATGAGTAATGCTTATGAGATGACAGGCAAATCGAAATTCTCGTCGAAAAGGTCGTGAGGAAGATGCGTCACGAACGGCTAATAAACTTCTCACATTGCAAATGCGGAAACTGGCAGAGGAAGAGGTACACGGGTCAAAATCTGCAGGTTCAGTTGGGTCAGATGCAGTATCGGGCGAAGACGTTGTCTATTACGACGAGCTGAAAATGACCAAGGAAGAGCGCGAGAAGAAACGTAGCGCTGCCCCGAAGCGATTCCGGAAACTCGATCCGTACCATCTTCCGGATCAGGAGTATGTTGTCCATGTATACTCATTATGTCAACATGCTAATGTTTCATATGTAGCATGCAAGCCTCTAAGGACGATCCGCGCATGATGTCGGAAGAAGAGCTTGAGAGATATGCGCAAGAGTTCAACTCTGCCGAGGAAGTTGGACTTTATGATGTATGTGTACACTGTGTGATTATCGCTGCGTTTGTCGCTGCATTCTGACACGAGGCTGCAGACTTCTAATATCGACTTTTCGTCCCTCGAATTCGCCGCCTTACCGATCACAATCCAGTATCAGCTTCTGAATACAGCTCGTTTACGCTCACGCCTTCGTATGGGCTATTCGAAAGAGCAGCTCGACCAGATTTTTCCCGACCGCCTTGAGTTTTCGAAATTTCAGATTGCGCGGGTGAAAGAACGCAACATGCTTACGCAGAAGCTTATGAATCTTAACGGTATGGCGGAAGACCTTTCGCTGCGTGTAGCGGGTGAGAAGGATAAATCTTACGTTCTCAAGAAGAACGATAGCGGATGGACGCTTGCATTGGAGGACAATTCTATCACAGAACCTATTGAAGTGAAGGACGAGGATGAGGATGAGGACGGAGATGACGACCAATGGGAAGACGTGCCGATTCAGCGCGAGCTGCACCAGAACGAATCTCAGGCGGTCATGCGGCTCCAGACGGAGTCGCCTATAGAGCTCATTGGAGATGAGCGTCTTTTTAACGTTTCCGACGACGAATCTATTGATTTTCCTCTCGAGACGGATGACTTTCGGTTGGCCTCAGAGGAGGAGGAATTGCAAGCTACAATTGCCTTGTCTCTGAACGACTGGAAGGCAAGCACGACGGAAAATCCGAAGCCACCGGAGACGGCCGACGATGCTGCAGATAAGGCGAACGCCAGCACGATGCCACCGGTTATACCGGCAGGTCCCTTTGTTTGGGATAGCTATGATTCAGATCTGAATTCTCTTTTGAGCAGCCTACCAAAGTTGCCAGTGAAGGAGCAAAAATTTGATAGCAGCGAATTGGAAGAAAAGCCTGCCGATTTCAAAATACCTTCAAGTTTCAAGTTGAAGGATTCAATTTTTGGGAAGAAGAGGCAACGCCCGGAAGAGATTTCTAGCTTATCTGCGGAGAACGCTGAGCCGAGTCCAAAGAAAGTATTAGAGATCAAACAGTCGCTTACGTCGGTTGACGAGCATCACGTCGCTATACGAACTGGCGAGAACACAGGAGCCTTGACTCCACTGCCAGAATCTCATATAAAAAGTACGGAGCCCGCGGGTACTATGTATTTCCCAGTTCTTCCAGAGAGCCCTGACCGGGAAACGGAACCTGCCAATCACAATTCGAAGGACGACGATGAGCCTCTAAATATGTCTGGGGAACCTGAACTTCCGCAGTTGATACAGCCGCTGACGGCCTCGAAGGACAACGTGCGGTTGCCAGATCTTGAGACCAGGACCGGCGTCGAACACCTTTCTTCGCCAGAATGGCACAATATTCCACTTCCGACTTCAGGCGTGGTCACAGTTGAATCTGCTCTGAAATCTTCTCAAGAGGAACCCGTCACGCAGCGTAGCGTGCACGTCAATGAACTCGACACTGTTGACAGCGACAACGAAAGCCAGACTGATGACGCTGCTGACGACGGCGCGCTTGATTACGAGGACAAGGAGGACATAGAGTTAGTTCAGCAAATCGCTCACGAAGTCGAAGAGCACGCTCGATTTGCGTCTGCGATCAATCCAGCCGCTAGTTTGGTTAGCCGAGTTGCCTATGAAGATGAGATCCGAAGTCTCAAGCATCAGCAGCGACACGACCGCCGTGATGCGGATCAAGTTACGCAGGTCATGGTGCGTGAGTGCCAGGAGCTACTCTCCCGTTTTGGTATTCCATTTGTGACCGCGCCTATGGAAGCCGAAGCTCAATGCGCGGAGCTTCTGGAACTTGATCTTGTTGATGGTGTGATCACTGACGATTCGGATATTTTTCTTTTTGGTGCTACGAGGGTGTATAAGAATATGTTTAATCAGGCGAAGTACGTTGAGTGTTATCTTAGTACGGATATTCAAAAGGAGCTTGACCTTAATCGCCAAGGCATGATCGACCTGGCGCATCTACTAGGAAGTGACTACACGGCTGGTCTAGCCGGTATCGGTCCCGTTACTGCTAGTCAGTTGATCAAGGATTTCAAGTCGACTCACACTCTGCGCAATTTCAAGGATTGGTGGGAGAAGATCCAGACAGATAACGGAAACGCCGATGTCTCCACGCCTTATCGGAAGAAGTTCAAGAAGAAGTTCAAGAAGATATTATTAAGTCCGGCGTTTCCGGACGGTGCAGTTGACGATGCGTATTTGCATCCGACCGTCGATGAAGACAAGACTGAGTTCGTTTGGGGCACTCCAGATTTGGATCGGATTCGGAACTTCCTCATGAGTACGATTGGGTGGTCTAAAGAGCGAGCAGATGAAGTGCTGGTGCCTTTAATCAAGGGTATGAATTTGAAGAAGCAAGCATTAGCGTTTACCAGGAGAGGATTTGGTGTACGATAACGAAGCATTCTTTAATGCCAAGCAATCTATGTAAATATGACAAATGAGATGATAATGTACATGAAAATGCTTGGACGCCTGACTTAATAAGGGGTCGAGATTGTTGAACTGGTGCGGGTCGCGGTATCATACTCAATCCATGTCACGCTTAGCTTTTTCGGTGCCAAAAATTTAGATGGGTTCACGACGTGACAGCCGGTGTAGGTCAACTTCGAGAGAGTGGCCGTCGAATCCATGAGCATGAGCTTCAAAATTACTGTCAGCTGTTTTGATTCACTGAGCTAGGACGCACAACTGACTTACCGCTGTAGGTAGTGGTGTTAGTGCCATTGAATTTTCGTATTCGTAGACTATGGGGCGTAAAGATGCGGGCCACGGGGACAAATGACCTTGAGCTAATATCGTTTGTGCGATCTTGACTGCCTCGAGCTCTTCCTCTGACGTTGGATCGGTCATTGAGACGTCCAAGTCAACCTGAGTGGCAGTGTTGGCCGTATCATCTAGCTGGGTATCCTCCTCCTGTGAGGCAATATCCACATTTTTATTATCGCTGCTTGCATCCGTACCCATTTGCTTTAAGGAAACATTGTTTCGACGTAATCGAGCCGCCATATTGTCTCGACAGACGACTATTTCCTGAGAAAAGTAGCAAATTCTAAAGCACTCAATAGTTAGCACCTTAGACAAGACTATGCCTGTGAATGACGTACCTGCAGGGATTAGAAGCCCACACTGCTTTCTTAAGCACTCTTCGCACTTGGCCGGTAAATATTTCAGGAATGGGCCGTTGTGGCCATAACATGGAACCACCTGCAGAAGCCGTACTTCCCCATGGGTCATTGTTTCCGGGGACAAATATAAACGTCGTGGTACTACATAACACCGGAAATTTGGCAAGAAGGTGTCCAAGTTGATCGAATACATCTGGAATCCAGTAAGCAACCGTCTATTGAAATGTGGTACTAAAATCATACCTTTGTACAGAGACGAGGCACCGTTATGGTAGAGAGGGAATGACAAAAATGACCCAGCCAGAACAATTGCAAGGGGCGGGTTTGCAGCCAGGATATTGAACGCCTTCTCCAATGCATCAAAAGCCTTCAGATCATCCAAGTGCAGGTCACATCCTAACACGACGATTTTCGCATTTGCTTTCCGCCGCTCTTCGGCCACCATTTTCAGCTCGATGACTTTGTCAAACCGGCCATCCGGTGTTGAACCGATTCCGCCGACGCCCATGAAATCCAGATATCCATAGGCCTCGCGCGATTGTTCCCGCGATTCACACGGCGGATGCTCGATTGTTCGAACATGAAACTTCTCACTGCGAGTATATACGCCATCAAAGAGTAGTAAACATCCTGCGACGAAGTATCCTCCTCCGGAAACCTGCATATCTATCAGCATTGCTAGTTTCCCGCAGTCGGGAGCTCATTGCCATACCGCGTCATCAAGCTCCAATTCTAGTCGTCCACTTGGATCCTCTGCCCACCAATTGCCGTTATTTCCCCTAACCAATAGTCCTAGGATGAGAAAGTCTTTGCCATGGCGACCGAGCAGATTCTTTATTAAGGATATTGCATTCCAGTTTGCTGCGTTTGAGGCGTGAAAGGAAGGGGGCTGGAATTTTTCGTTGCGCAAAAGTCGATGATACATCAGATAATAGCGGGAGGAGAGGATGTGAACGTGGTGCTTCGCACTTGCGAATAGACTCGGCGGCAATGCTCTAATCCAAGTTACTCGGCAGTCTCAACAAAAGCCCGAATTAGACTAGTTTACCTTTCAAAGTGTTTTCTTATTCTATTATAAGACCATCGCGGCTGAGCAAACGCATCCCAAACATGACAGAACTCCGGCGGACTGAAATTCTCTAACGGATCTTCGGCTACTTCGACCGTAGGCGACGCCAGAACAGACGAGGTTGCAGAGACGGCGAAAGACGCACTCCGTAATTCAACCTCCCTAATCACGACCTGCAAAAGGTCGCCCTCAATGAATAGTCCGCGATCTTGGTCTTTCCATCTCCGTCCGATTTGATCTAGGAATGGCTCACTCCTTTGCCGCCAATCTCTGCCGAATTTGCGGCCCGCGTAGTCTGCGAGGACTTGGAGCCCTGACGACTTTAAATTCAGTCCGTGTTTCTTTGATAGTATGCGATATGCAATGGGACGAATGGCAGACTGCTGCAGTTGGATTGGAAGTGCGATTATTGGACTTGGAGACGACGAACGCCGTGAAGGCTCCTTCCGTGACTGTGATGCACGCTTCTTAAAAGCGAAGGACTGAATGTCGTTAGATGGCATCTGTATGGCCACTAATAGCAAAGAGATCGTCAATGCCAATGTTATTATGCCGATGATGTATTAGTGCTGAAATCGACGACGTGAATATATGGTGTTGCGACGAATTTGAAATGTCAACACACGCGACAGGGCTTTGACGCGTCAAAATCTGGGTTAGGAATAATCGAAACTACTACTAAACAACGGCGCGGAGTGTGGAGAATATGCCTTATACGCGACATGGATACTCGATTGGAACATTTGCATCAAAACTCAAATGCGCTTGCCGATTCTTGCAAGAATAAACCATTCCCACAACTTTGTTTCAACACTGAATCAGTCATTATCGTACCATGACTGAATCAGAGCAAAAATCGAAAGGAATGGCATTTGATCCCAGTGGTCACGCATTTTCTGAGAATGCCGAACTTGAGAAGCTGATATCGACTGGATCAAAGGCATATGGGTTGAAGATGTTCGATGACGCGACAGAGAACTTTGCGAAGGCCTGCGAAGTCTATGTGATGATTAATGGAAAAGACGATCCAAACCTGTTATTTCTATATGGTCGCGCACTATTTCAAGTTGCTGTCTCGTCGTCTGATGTACTGGGTGGAGTCAAATCATCCGGCGTGACTGAGCCAGCGAAAGACATCATCGCGTCGAAAGCTCACTCGGCAACAAGCCCGAAAATTGAGGGCCCCAACAAAGGCATATTTCAGTTTACGGGCGACGCCACTGACGACCTTAGTGATGAGGAAGAGCAGGAGGGGGATGTTGAAGGTGAAGGTGAAGATCAACCTGGCGAGAGCGACTTCGAGACGTCATGGGATGTATTGGATCTTGCCAGAACGCTATTCGAGAAGCATTTATCGACGATCTCCGAAGATAAAGAAGATCCAGAAAAGAGAAAAGATATTCTGCAGAAGCTGGCTGAAGTTTATGACATTTTGGGCGAGATCTCATTGGAATCAGGTTCGTGACTATAATTTATAAGTTTGTCTCGCAGAAGGTCGCAAGACTTACATGTCGCCATCATGATATAGAGAACTTCAAGCAGGCGTCGAATGATCTTGAGTCGTCCTTGAGTATAAAAGAAAAGATTTACCCAATACATTCAACTCTCGTTTCAGAAGGTTGCTACAAGTTATCATTGGCGCTGGAATTCATTCCAGAGAAACCAGCGGCACGAAAGAGAGCAGCTGAATTGATGGAGAAGGCAATCGAGAGTGTGAATAAACGGATAGAGATATCCGGTGAAGATGATCCTGATCTTCGTCAAGACCTGGAGACTCGAGTATGATATATTCTGATTTTAATTTTTGTGGAGAGATTTTGCTGACAGATGAGCAGCTGCAAGAACTGAAAACTACAAAGGACCTCTCATATCCCCAGCCTCCAGAAATCAATGGCGCGCTGTCCGAAATATTTGGCGAAAATAGTGATCGGATTAAGGATAGAATGGCGCAAGCCATCACGAAAGCGAACGACATAAGTGGCCTGATCAAGCGGAAGGCGGACAGAACTTCTGAGTCGGGAGAAGGATCCAGTAGTGGAAGCAGAGCTGCTAGTTCAGATGCACCGATGCACGTCGCACCTGCATCCCAAAACGTTGATGGGGAAGAATCGCGGAAAAAAGTGAAGACCGACAATGCGCCATGAGTGACTTGCCGACATTTCACATAGAAGTCAGAAAGTGTTGAACAGTTATTATTCTAGTATATTGTATATTAGTCAGGAAATGTCGAAATCCGAAGTAATACAATATCTTCCGGTAAAATTCTTACAACGTAGCTCCAGCATCTGATGTCATCGGCGCCGCGAAACTTTGAACGGGCAAACTGACGAACAGACCCGCAAACCGCCTTACGGTGTCAGCTACTCCATCCACGGGCAAAAAGAACTGTTAAGGCCGTTGCTAGAATTTCCCGGATAATTTAGAGCAGGGCCTCATCGGCAATTTGCAATATACTGGATTTTTCACTTCTTTAGTGATGAGCTGTTCTCACGTCTCTGCTCTGACGCTGCGTCCGCCTTCTGCGTCTCAGCAAGTACACAAGGAAGAATGCACCCAGTGCTTTGATTCTCCAGTTAGATATTCTATTTATTTTAATTGGACACTTGGCTAGCTTCCGCTAACGGTTTTGACGCTAGGATCATCCATGGGGTGTCGATGTTTGTTTATCGTGTTTTAATGGCGGCTGTAATTCCCCAGATCGAAATCATTCTCTGGTCCATTACCAGCTGAGCCAGCATCCTATAGTGATGAACATAAAGCGGCGTCCGAAACCTGGCAAGGAGGTATGCTTTGAAGTGAGACTTTCATAAGTTATTAGAGTTTGACAAATCTATCAGAGAGCTGGGTCGCCGGCGAAGATTATGAAACTGGCAATCCCCGCAGAGACGGAAGAGGACAAGTACGATATCTCGACGGTCGTCAAATGTTTGGCTTGTGACGGTCTCAAGCTTGATAAGGACTCTCCTCAGGTATGCTCATGATCCTCGAAGGCTTCATTATCCATCATGTCTGACGGGTCACTCTTTGATAGTTGGTGGGCGTCATCCAGGGCGTTATGTCGGCCTTGTCGTCTTCGAAACAGTCTGAGGTCAAGGCATGGGAGGAAGAGATACAACCCTGTGAGCATACTCTTTGCCTCGAGCAAGATGTAGCAAAAACTCTTGTGGATCAAGGTATGTGTTATCAGCTCTACGATGCGAGCAGGTTGATACTAATAGCTTCGCCTGTTACAGAGCTTGCGCACTGTTCGCAATGCGACTTGAAAGAGAACTTGTGGCTCTGTTTGACATGTGGCAATCTTGGTTGCGGACGTCAACAATTCGGCGGTGTCGGTGGAAATGGCCATGGCGTCGATCATTTCAGTACCACTCTGCATCCCGTCTCGGTTAAGCTCGGAAGTATCACACCTGACGGCACAGCCGGTAAGTTTTTATTATTGGCAGCTCACTATATGAATCCGTTTTCTTACCTAGATCTAGACGTCTACTGCTACTTGTGTCAGGAGGAGCGACTTGACTCTAACTTGGCGGAGCATTTGTGGCATTGGGGAATCAGGATCTCTGAACGTCAGAAAGTTGAGAAGAGTCTTGTGGAGCTGGTAATTTCTCGTCTATATTCTTATCGGCTGGTAAATAGCTAACTCCTGTTGAATACAGCAAATTGAACAGAATATGAAATGGGAATTTAGTATGACTACAGAAAATGGTGTGGAGTTGAAACCATTATTCGGTCCAGGATTTACCGGCCTCAAGAACCTGGGTAATTCTTGTTACCTCGCATCAGTTGTCCAGTGTCTTTTCTCTCTGCCAGCGTTTGAAGAGCGGTATGCAATAGTATGCTCCTGTTATATTGTACGCAGTCTACTAATGATTATTAGATACTACTACCCGAATGGTGAACTTCCGTTAACCCTTGACCCGGCTAATGACCTGGAAACACAGATGAGGAAATTGGCGGATGGGCTTCTGTCTGGCAGGTATTCCCAGCCGCCTTCGCAGCAAGAAGCACTCGAGTCTCCTTACCAGAGGGGTATTACTCCGTCGATGGTCAAAGCTCTTGTAGGTCGTGATCATGAGGAATTCTCGACGATGCGTCAGCAAGACGCTTTCGAGTTTCTTCTGTATTTGATACAGACCGTCAGCCGCAGGGCGCACCAGAAACATGAGACAGACCCCTCTAATTCGTTCAGCTTCGTGGCAGAACAGAGATTGGAATGCTTGGGATGCTCGAAAGTCAACTACAAGAGTGAAGTTCAGAATCATATCTCTGTCCCTGTCCCTCTACGGAGATTGGCTAAGGCGTTACCCGATGACAAAGATATGTTTGATGACGTTTCTCTTAAGGAATGCTTGGATGTCTTTACGCAAGCTGAGAGACTGGAGTACGTTTGCAGATCATGTGGGTCCAAGAAAGGTGCTCTTAAGCGAACCGCATTCAAGACGTTCCCTGAGGTGCTCGTTGTAAATGCTAGAAGGTTTGAGCTCATTAACTGGGTGCCTACTAAACTTGGTGAGCAAATCACTTGGGATATTTCGTTGCTTTCTGAAATGTTAACAATTCATGTTATAGACGTTCCTGTGATTGTACCCGAAGAGCCTTTTTCGCTGGACGACTATTTCTCTACCGGACTTCAGCCGGGAGAGGAACTTCTCCCTGAAGATGCCGACCAGCAAGCAGAAAACAACTTCGTTGCAAACGAAGGTATCATGTCGATGCTCGAAGGGATGGGATTTCCGAGTGTTCGATGCGTGAAGGCACTTTACAACACGGGAAATGCTGATGCTGATGCTGCAATGAATTGGTTATTCCAGCATATGGAGGATCCTGATATCGATGAGCCGCCAAGATTTGAATCCGGCAGTTCAGAGTTGGAAGTATCCGAGGTCAGCATTTCATTACTTACAGATATGGGATTTACGGTCCCGCATGCGAAAAAGGCTTTGAAAGAGACTGTAAGTTTCGGTGTAGCGTGAGAGCTTATTGCCAGATGCTAATCAAATCAATTAGGATGGTAATATGGAAAGAGCGGTCGAGTGGTTATTTAGCCACCCGGAGAACTACCAGAACGATGATAATGCGGAGCAGCCCAAGGACAAGAGTGTCGATGTAGGAGATGCGACCAAGCCCGCCATTTTCAATCTGCAGAGCATCATATGCCACAAAGGGGGAAGCGTACATGCAGGTCATTATGTGGCGTTTATTAAGAAACACCTTGGAAAGCAACTTGACAAAGAAGTTGTTAATGGGGATGACACTGATTGGGTCCTGTTTAACGACGAAAAGGTAGCTCTAGGTGGTGAGGTAGACGAAATGAAGAGGTTTGCTTACGTGTACTTCTTCGAGCGAGTTCGGACCTAAATCCATTCAGCTACTGAGTAGCTATCATAACTCGCGATAATATATCATAGGGGCATTTACATTGTTTTCTTAAAGGCGTGTTGCCAGCAGAGCCTTGGTGTACAGCTTGCGGCATGTATGTGTACAGCATTATTCTTGTATATGTGCGGATAGTTGGTGGAGAAAACTGGTTAGATCGCGTAAACCTGTGGCACGTTCATAGTATAGTAGATAATGTACATTGTATAGCTGGAGGTAAGTATGTGCAGGCACGCACGGACGGTGCGGTTCATGCAGAGCATGGAGGGCATGGAACCGCAAGAGATGATACGTGCTGGAAACCTCATTGTTTCCTTCCCCTCGCCAAATTTTTCAACCGAAAAAAGGCGAAATGTTGTTTAATAACATTTCAAAATAATTGTATTTATACAATACCGTACAATACCAACTCCATCGCCCGACCGCCTGCATCCAAGTCTGATGGCAAGAAGCCTTACGGAGGGTCAGAGGAAGAGCGGAACCGACCATGCAGACTGATGGACGTTTAGCCAACGGTCGTCCATCTGTTCAATTGAGGGGATGTAAGTGCTACGTCTTAACGTCTTCCACCACCAGGGACATAGTACCGACATCACAACCGGGCGCTTGTATTACGGTTAAATTGGGATATTTTTGTCGTCAAGCGCATGCCTGTCATAGTCACCATTTTTGCACGGATACTTTAACGAGCTTTGTGTCGTAGTGGAAGCATCAACTTTGTTTAAAAGTGTAAAAAAAACGATGTTGACAGGACTCGAACCTGCAACCTCCGGAAGATGTCAAGGCATTCTTCACCGAAATCCGATGCGCTCACCATTGCGCCACAACACCATCTCACACGAACAATGGACTGGATTGAACCATCTATTTAGATTGGGTTAGGTGATGTTTGCTGCTTCGTGGCAGAGCATACCGAAGGAGCATCTTTTTTTTGTCCTCACACAATTTATGGCATATCATTATATACATCATATTTCATTATGGCGTTTAAGCATTGGCACCTGTTGCTTATATGTATATGGGGTATACGCGCTACATAGGTGCAGATATGTTCGTCGTAATATCTTGTTAGCAGCATAGTGAGGTGTGAAAATACGAACGAGAATGGCAAAGTTCTAATATGCTGTTCCAAGAGCTTCGGTATTTGTAATAAAGCTTGATGTTAATCAGCGATTTTACGTATTAGACAGTTTCTGTACGGGATATCTGTAAAGTTGTTTATAGGTGCTTTCCTTGCAAAGGCGTGGGGCTCGTTGGGACAATTCTTTGCGGTATACGTCATAGTTCCGTGATCGCCTCATCGGATCGATTTTCCCGCCAGATCACCCCGTCTCCTCTCTCGAGTAACTGAATGGTATTTAAATCCGGTGGACTCTGTACCATTTATTGAAATCTACAAGGATTTTAAAAAGTGCAATATGCGCATCTCAGATCGACTACTTATCTTTTACCTTCTCTCCTTCGCAGTGATCGCGGTCTCTATTGCACTTACCGTGACGTCAATTGCTACCCCACACTGGCTAACGGCAAGGTTTTATCCTGAGGATGAGGATGGCGAACCACAGCATGTCACATACGGACTCCATCAGAAGTGTTCATCGTAAGTATATCTTGGATCAATCGACGTTTTGCTTTATGCGTGAGCTAACGACGCGAAGACTCACGCACTCGTGCGTTCCATTTCCTGCATCAGAATGCACCACAGGTGACCGCGAATTCTGTAACATATGGCGCACAACATCCTTCATGATGTGGATGTCTCTCGTTTTGCTTGGTCCCACAGTGATCTCGTACATGACGTTGATATTCAGTGGTCGACAGAAGCGGGAGATTGGATGGCGTATAATCTCGCTGCTACTCTTCTTCATTGTGCTCGTGCAAATAATAGCGATGGCAGCAGTCGTGTACTTGTTGCGAAATGATCCTAATCTTGCGCATCAGAGCTGGAAACTGGGCTTATCGTGGGGTGCGGCGACAGGATCGTGGATCGTCACGTTCTTCATGTTGATCGCCACGATAGTGGTGGGGCTGAAGACAGTTCCACAATATACTTTGCTGGCAACGAGTGATACCCAGATGAGAAGAGTATAGAAATTTCTCAAATGAGACATCGATTTGACCGATCAATCAGATTGAAGGAACTTCACTGCTGGTACCATAGGGGTCATAAGACACAGAACGGGAATACAGGACAGAATGAGAATATATCGATAATTAATAAATTGTAACAGAATCAATCAGCAATATTCGCATCATCAGCGGATTATGTCTAAAGATGTATATGTAAAATTAATTGAGTAGACAACGAAAAATAGCGATATATAATTTACCTCTAGGTCAGAGTATTGTGCGGAAGTGAAGGATAAACAGTTCGTTGCCTTCTACCGTCGTATTGGCACCAACAATGCTCTGATAAATTATTGCAACTCGGCGGGTATTCTACTTGTACAACCCATCATTTATTCCAGATTTCTATGATCCGACTATCATCAGTAAATTCGATACTTGTGGATTGAGAAATTTACGATATGTTGGCGGATTATCGGAACAATTCAACGTTGCAAGCAGCGGAGAACAGCCGAAATTTGCAGCATATCTATGCAGCTTCTTGTAACAAGTTGGTCAGTGTCGTCGAATTACACTAGCCTGTTTAGTGCGATAAAGCACAGGACGCAAGATATGCAACAGGAAGAAAACATCTACAATTAAACTACATGGAGTCAACTTATACCAGTTTATTGATCATTCCTTGTAGCCAGATTTTAGTTTCCGTTGGTGAGCGCGTGTTGCTTCCCACAAACTAAGAATCATTCGACAAGTTCAGCTATCGTATGTCTTTAGTACATCTCCTCAAAAATGGAAAAGACAAGGCGAAGACGAACAAAGGAAATATAAAGAGCATTCTAACGTACATAAACATCGACACAACACCGCGATACGCCGCGTAGTGGAATGAAAGTAGTGAAAGGAGAAAACAAAATATAGTTATTCAGATTACCATTACTCGAAAATACTTACTGCCTTAGCATACATGTAGTCGCCTGTACGGTAGACTAAATAATCAGATTGGATACAACGATGAGAAAAAGGAAACAAGAAACGCAAGGTCATATAGGGAACGATGGAACATAATGTGACAATAAAATTTTATCGTATTCAAGAACAAAACAGAACAAATGTGTACTACTATGTATCCAAAGAAAGTGAAATCCACCTATTATCCGTAGTTAGCATCAGGACTAAACCGAAATATTCCAAGTATTCTAAAAAGGAGAAACATACCATCAAAAAGGAAACCCTATTGAAACAACAAAAAAAAACGCGCACTAATGCCGTCTAACTTCAGTCGCCCATCCTTCTATTCCCGTACCCTGTGCTCCAACTTCTCTATCAACATGCTTCCCTTGCAGTCCCATCACGTCCAATAGCCACTCATGATTCGACATTCCTCCTGCATCTGCTCTCTTCTCTGGATTGAGCTCAAGCATCGGCAGCATGAAATTTGCAATTCGCTCAGCATCGAGAGTGTCGTGGTGGTACTTGTTATGCAGCACGTCCGGTAGCGCCCACGCTCGCAGCTTGTGAATGTTTCTCAGCTCTCCCTTTCGGTTAAAAAACTCAAGACTCCACTTGCCGCTCATGGCAAGATGCCTGGGGAACCGTCCGAGCAACTCAATAATCTGCGCGATATGGTCGTCGTCCTTGGAATACTTGCTTCCGTTCTGCGGGTCGAAAAGATAGTCGCCAGTGATGAGCTCGAAGACCATACACGCCATGGACCAGATGTCTGTGCTGGCGCCCCATCGTGCGCCGAGAATTACCTCCGGTGATCGGTATTGCCGAGTCTGGATGTCATTTGTGAAGTGGTGGCTGACCCAGCATGCGTTACCGAGGTCAGCGATTTTGACGGAAATGAGCTCGTCAAATGAAGCAGTGGGAGTGATGGAGCCGTTGGTGGCGGACGGTGCTGATGTCATATCGTTGGCTAGGTTTTCTTTGGAAAGTGAAATTGTCGACATGCCGTCTTCCAGCGCCTCTGCTGTTTTTTCTCGCTCAGTCTTCTTAGAAATGTAGTCCATGTCTGCAGACTCGGTCGTCAACGCTGCCGGCCTCGGGGTCAATGGCGACATCATCAAGCTATCAAAGTATGAGTTTCCAGAACTTGAGCCTGCAAGGGGAGACGGCAGTGGCTGCGACCCGGTGACAAGTGTCTGCCGCCTCGATCGTCTCCCCACACGATCGCCGTGGCCCTCGTTCCTATGCCTTCTCCGTCGGGCCAGTTCCTCTTCTCGTTCCTTGCGCTTGTTCGCCTCCTCTTGCTCCACAATCCTGACAATTTCTTCGACGTCGCCAATCTCAATCAGTACGTTCTCGGGTTTCAAGTCCGTATGAATGATGCCACACTCCCTATGCATGTAGTCCAATCCCAGCAGAACCTGCTTAGTAATTTGCTTAACTAGCCCCATCGGCACACCGCGGTGGTGAAACCGCCGGATAAGACCGAGTAAATTCTCCCCCAATACCTCAAACACCATACATACATGCGTCCCATTCGGGCCAATATGCTCAAACGAATCTAACAGGGACACGACATGCGCGCGTCCTGGATGACCGGGATTCGCGGTCACGATCTTCTCGAGCAACTTGATCTCGTCAAGCGCTGTCTCGGTGTAGTGAGCCGCCGACCTGACCACTTTGAGGGCGACGTGGCGACCGCTGATGGAGTCGCGTGCAAGCCAGACGGTCGAGAAATGGCCCCAGCCGAGCTTGCGGACAATAGTGTACCGGCCGTTCTTGAAAGTCTCGCCAATCGCCACGGGATGATATCCGCCTTTGCAATAGTCTTCAAGAGCTTCTTCGTCGTTCGCCGAGGAGGACGCGGATACGGACGAGGCAGTGGAGGAATTTGAATGGTCCCTTGCTGAGGAGTTGCCGGAGGTAGGAATCGGACGGGTGGTCGAGGTCGGAGATACTGCGTTCATAGATGACGAATAGTTCGGTAAGTTCGGGGATGACGCTGAGATGGAGGGAGAAGTGTGCGAGGACGTCTGGAGGGGCATGGGGTATGGGCGCTGCATTTGGGTAGTGAGAGTATGTGGCGCGTGGTGATTCTGCGCCGAATTAGACGTTGACTGTGCGGATGTGATGCTAGTAGGCAAAGCATCGATGGATGTCGAAGACGATGCACTCTGAATTGAATACGGTACAGGGTGTCCCATCATATCTGAGAGCAATAGCGATCTATGAAGCTATGTGTCAGCAAGCAATTCTCTGACCAATGCACTCTGGCCACATGCCTCAGACGCTCGGGTGCAATGCCGGCGTTGCGCAGCTCGCACACACTGGAGTTAGCGCAATTGGCAGTCGAGAAGCCAGCAGAATGAACGGCGAGGGCGGCGACAGAAAAGGCTGGGGGAGCGGGCTGCAGAGGAAGAGCAGCCGAGGACTTCTTGGGGAGCTGCGGCGAGGTAGATGGAGCTGTGGCCATGCAGCCAAATTTGGCGCAAAAATTGTACAGTTTAGAGGAGGCAGAGAGTGATTGTTGACCTAAGGACCCCAGATGAAAGTGCTGGATTTGGTGGAGTGCTTCAAGCAGCATCGACGAATGGCGCTACCGGACTTTGAATTCTAACAGTAGACATCTTGCGCGCGCTAAAATGCTAATCAATGCACACTACTGGTGTCTACGAATAGCCAAACCTCAGCTGCTCGTTTGCTCAAACTCCGGCTCAATTCATTCGGATTTAATACATCATAACAGATACGAAGAACTGAGGTCTCAGCTACCTGACAGCAGCTATCGCCCTCTTGTTTAAGGATAGCATTAGAACTACGGCGATATCGATGACCGATCTCAACAGCTTGGCCAAGGCTTCGTTTGTCAATCGCGGTTCGGCTTTCGAATTTGCACCGGCGATGCCCGTACCCTGAAACTATGTCGCCGGTGCACGCCGCAAGCGCGATGGGATGACCTCATATAGCTCCACTATCCTAGCTAGTATGAACTAGCATGAATTAGGTTAGGGCAGTGAGTAAGCCAAGGCGTCGTCCTGTTGAAGTAGGTCAAAAAACTCGTTTGCATGGAGCTTATGCAGATTTGGACGTTTGGAAGCCCTGAAGTCAGCTGTGCTTGAAAGTGTGTACTTTCTAAACCTGGGAATTCGAACTGAGGAAACGATGCCATTTCCAATGCCGTTGAGATAATGGCTATGCTTAGGAAAAAAATTACAGTAAAATCAATAGTGTCATTTCTAATGGTGTCTGTGGTTACTTGAATACGCATTATATCGAAACTTGACCTATTATTTGTTTGCTCAGCTATAGAGTATGTAAACTGTAAACCGCGAACGCGATTCCTAACTAATGTTGAAACGATCAATTTCTTAACAGTTTATCCCACGTCCTATGCAATTATTCTTAATGCACTACCGTCCTTGAATAACGCATACCTCAAATAACGTTATATACGATTTTCTTTCGTTAACTTACATGGACAGACGCAACCACACTAAGCCAATATGACGACACCGAAGAACCCCCCGGCGCTACTTTCGATCACGGACAAGCCTATAGATCAGGCTTCATATAAAAACTTCCTAGGTATGCTATTCCATATCCTTGAATCCTATCGCAGCGGTCTGTGGTGATAAGAGACTCCTGGGTCGTTATCCGTCGACGATATGTCATTTTGAAGAGACTAAGATATAAACACGTTACTTTCTTATTGTACTCAGGAACGTCAATATCGGTTAAGAATTTCAGTATACTTAATCAGTTGGGCGAAGGAAGTGAGCATAAAGTTCTTGCAATTCTCACCTTATTTATCAGTTATGCTAACGTACTTGCAGCATATGGAGTCGTCCAGTAAGTGTCTCCTCCTGACCTCAGCTATCACGCTAACATCACTCAAAAGTCGCGCAAAAGATGTCCGAAACGACAAGATCATCGCGCTCAAAGCCGTCCGAATATTCTCCGAGGGTAAACGCGACGGGATTCCCAATACTGCACTACGGGAGATCTCGCTTCTCCGCACGCTGAGGCACAAAAATATCATCCAGGTGCTTGAAGTCGCGGTGGGGGAGATGAGCCTCGATGAGGTGTATATGGTTATGGAGTATGCGGACCATGTATGTTGGGCATGACGCAAGTTGAATGCTCTTTACAGAAACTGATTATTATATCGTAGGATTTGGCATATTTACTTGATTATGCGGGCGCGCGGTTTTCTGTTAGTGAAGGTATTTGCAGCTTCGCAGATGCTGGATATTGAATTGTTCTAATGGGATATAGTTAAATGCCTGATGAAGCAGCTCTTTGAGGGCCTCTATTATATCCATCGACACGGTATTATTCATAGGTTTGTCATGCGCTGAGTTGAATAAAGGTTAGATGAATTAATATCTGCTTTAGAGACATCAAAATGTCGAATCTCCTGCTCACAGCCCAGGGAATCCTCAAGATTGGTAATATCCAGAACTCTCTCGCTCTCCTTACAAATATCCGCCTACTAACGCATGCCATAACAGCTGACTTCGGCCTCGCTCGCTCCTACGTCGACCGTCCCATGACCCCCAACGTCGTCACAATTTGGTACCGCCCCCCGGAAATCCTCTTTGGCTCACAAACCTACACCGAAACCATCGATCTCTGGTCCGCAGGCTGCATCATGGGTGAGCTAATCCGGCGGGAACCGCTCCTCCCCGGCTCGTCTGAAAAAGAACAAATCGACTTAATTGTCTTGCTCCTTGGCGCGCCCAATGAACGTATCTGGCCTGGTTTCAGGACATTGCCGCTGGCGCGGAATTTCAGACTGCAGGATTTGCGACCGAATACGCTGGATAAGGTGTTGGCCACGCAGTCCAGGAATACTTTTGCCCTGGTGAATGACCTGTTGACATATGACCCGGATAAGAGGATTACGGCGCGAGAGGCGTTGCGGCACGAGTATTTTGAGGAGAGTCCGGCGGCGCTGGAGCCGGGGCTGTTGCCTACTTTTCCGGATTTGAGGAACCAGAACGCGAGGGATCGGGCCGAGGAAATCGAGGGAACGTCGCCTGAAGTCAAGAATTCTATGGTCGACAGTAAACCGAAGCCGAAGGGAACGTATGCATTTGAAATAGACGAGGATGATCTTTGGACGGATGAGGATGCTGGGAAGGCAGAGACCGGCTATGGCCAACGTTTCAAAAAGCGACAGAAAAGGTGAATATGCATATGGTCACATGAATGATCACAGCAAGATTCGTACAGGAATGCTATTGAGGAAAATATGTCCACTGTACCTGCAACCATTATTAAAAGTTAACCAAGTAACCGCCGAAAGTAACAGAGTCTGCAATGAAATCAGCTTCGGCTAGGTGTCATGGGCGCGATATTTGAGCCAAGGTGGGTTCGGAATCGGATAATTCTGATCATTGCTCTAATCCGATCCGAACAGAAAGCTTATATTATCCGAGAAATTTGGCTTGAATGCAGGATGGTTCTCGGATTTAGGATAATTTGGCCGACCTAAAAACTTGCTCCAGCTATTTGAGAGAATGATTATAACCTTGGATCTTGGACTTAAAGTGATTCCCGAACGGCAGCACTAGTGAGATCTCATCCGTAGTTGAACTGCTAAACTGGGCTATGGGGGGACAAGATATGACAAACTATTTCGCTGGCTGAATACTGATTATTCAGTCGCGCAATTCACGATTAAAAATTAGCTAGTACACATGTTGACCTAGAGCAAATAAAACAGCGGACATCATCAAGATAGTAAAAGCAAACTCGCAATATTAACGTGAACGAGCGAAAATTTACAATGAACGCCAATCCCGAGCGCCAGGTACTTGAATTCAAGCAACACTTCTATTTTGGAACCCTCTCCGATCAAAGAGTAGCTCTTTTTATTAAATTTTCGGGAATCCGTCGGCGCCCACAAGACTATCCTCTGCCTTCTGCGGACCAGCACCAACACTGGTCAAAATTATCCTACTAACGCCACCCTGGACTGCATCCACGTAGTTCTGATCGATGCCCTTGGGAACAACAGCTGCAATAGAATCTGTGTTTCGATTCTTATTCCAACCGTCGAGAGATGGCAAAGCAGCCTTCAATAGGCCCAAAACAATCGGCTCATCCTTCTCCAAATAGTAAAGTACAGCATTTGGGCCGGCATCGAACGTATAGGCAGCAACAACCCTACCGTGCACACTGTTCAGCTTCTCGATGAGTCCAATAACTGCGCGCGAAGTATCATTCAAGTAGAACACTGGTGGTGTACTGTCAAGGCAGACCGCGTGAAACTGATTCGAATCGATCATTGTAAGTTTGCCAAAATTTTCAAAGTCCTTCTTCGTAATTGCTTCCGACATCTCTTTGAACCGCTGAGGTACGACAACTTCCGCACGAAACTTGAACAGCGTTGAAGTGTTGACGGTTACCTGCATACCAGTGGTCGAGGAAGTCTCCTTCTTCGACGCTGATATGACAAGAATGGCAGCACGCATGTCCGGCCAGTCCTCCTTGGTTGCAATCTGAACGGCCCGAGAATCTGTGCCATCGGCTCTGGTACCCATCTCCCACGCAACGTATCCGCCAAACAGCGACCGGCACGCTGAACCCGATCCCTGACGTGCAATTCTCGATAAGTCCTCCTCTGTCTGAGGCAGCTCATACAAGTCTGCAATAGCTCGCACCAGGGCCGCAAACCCTGCTGCAGACGACGCAAGACCAGCAGCCGTGGGGAAGTTGTTCTCGGATATTATGTGCAAGTGGAAGGTGCTAAGTGGTGGCAACTGAGGGTTCGTGATCTCAACAGCCTTGCGTAAGGCTCTTAGTTCCTTGAAGCACGCCTGAAGACGCGCACCGTGGACAGACTCCTCCTTGCCATTTAGCCACAGTCTGTCGGCATCAAATCCTTCTGAAGCGGACGCAGTAGTCAGTGTTCGAAGATCGGCCTGCGAGAGCGTCACCGAAATCGACGAATTCGTGGGAAGATTCAGCTTGGTATCCCGCTTGCCCCAGTATTTAAGAGTCTAGCTCACCGAACATCGTCAGGAAACCATGAGCCAATAGCAATAACCTAACGCATACGTACAGCAATATTAACAGGGGCCGTAGTAGAGGCCGAATAGATCTTGACGGTCATCTCTATGAGGCAATTGAACTGGATTAGAGACAGATGCGATGATAGTGGGTCTATGAAGTTATCAAGCTACACTGCGTTGCGTCGGCAGCCGCAAAAAGGGTCTCAAAAAATACTAGTGCGGGTAACGCAATACCAAAGTTGACCCTGCTCGGTTCTTTCGGTCCTTTCGGCCGTTTGGTTGCTGAGACGTGTTCTTCACCCTAACCACGTAGCTCATCAGAACCAACGTCAACATCACGACGCGTGTGGATTCTCCCACACCATATAGATTTCTGGTCAGTTTCCGGTTCAAATGAACACGCCAAAATTTGATTAGTTAGAGCATGTGTCAAGCTCTCTCCAAAGCCATTGTTTGCAATGTCAAAGGATCGGAGCTTTGAGCTCAGCGAAAAGTCAATTCAGCGCGAGTTGAGACGATATATGGTGCAGCTGCATCAAGAACACGAACATGTTGCAAGTGTATGTCCCGTCACAGTGGGCTTCGGATGTGCTTCACCCCAATTTACATCTGATTTCTCTCTAGGAACTTTTGAGAGGAGCGAGGTATAGCTCCGGTGTGTCTAGTAATGCGGTCAGCTTTCTCGAATCGAAACAATGGCGCCCGCAGAACTTCATTCCGGACTCCTTCGTTCCGGAATCTTCTTCTCGCTCTTCCTCGGTTAAGTTTACGGTGGAGGTATGCGTAGTAACTGATACCAAATGTGTACAGTTTCTAATATACTTCGAAGTCGTTCCAGAAAGTGCCTTTGCGGGCTCCTAAGAAGCAAATCTCCATAGACTGTACTTCGATACCGCTCACAACATCGTTACCGTTATACAAGGACTACACTTCTTTATCCATTGGTGTGCAAGTCGAGGACGATGAGTTCCTACGCTATCTGCCGTACTTCGGAGAGAATGGAGAAGAGAAAGGTTTAAATTTGGAGGAAATGTTTGAGGACAAAACAGGAAGTCAGTCGACTTTACTTAAAGAAAGTAAGTCTTATCCGCTATTCATGTGACCGCTGTCTTTCAGGATTAACTTTTTTTTTTTTTTTTTTTTTCAGAAGCGGAGTTCCTTTCAACACATTTCCTTGACCTAATTGCTAAGTTTGAACTATCAAAAGCGCACCTAATAGCTTTCTTTCTATACCATGTCGGTGCGTCATCTGCGACCAGGAAGCAAACTCTTCCAGATAATTTTCAATTGGATGACAAAAGGCGTAAGTTGCTTGAAGAGAACACGAGAAAACTAGATTCTCGCATGGTCTGGAAGGTAGAATTGTTTTGCCGCGTATTCAAGGATATGACAAGAATTAGCGTGTGGGAACTTCTAAGTTTGTATGTCCTTCGGATGAGCTTGATTTTCTGTCTTGTGATATGGATTTTTTACAATGTGTTTGCCTAGATTTCCCACAAGTCATCTGATAGAGGAGAAACGGGCGAGGTAAGCTCTTTAAGGTGGTTGATCCCGGCGAGATGAAAGCTGATTATCATAGCCTTCGTAGCTCACAAACGTCTACGGTGCATAATCTAGATTCCTATGCTTCTCTTCTCTGCTCGTTCTGTTATATGCACGAATGCCCATGGCATGGTAGGTTCAAGGATGTGCATTTCCTACGAGAAGCGAATCTTTAATTTCTAACGCAGTTCAGATGCCACCTTCTTGTCGAAGAGCTCTGGTGGTTCGATAAAGCCTCCCTCGTTGCAGGACCGTCATACAGTTCATAAATCAACCGCCAGCAGAAGCATACTGTCTGATGGCAGTCCCTGCTCTGAAGATTGCTTTCTGAAGGTTAGTAAGCTGTGTTGTGGCTTGAAGGATTCGATGTATAGAAGTACTTACGAATCTAGGAGAATAACTCTTCGATCAAATGCTCAGTCTGGTCAGATGAGGAGTTATCGTTGCTAAAGATGACTGGAACAGTGCTTCTGCGAAATAATAGGACATGTTGCCTCCTGACTACTATTGTTGAGAAGCCATGCTGCGAGGTAATACTAGTGGGCCATACGGTATCCGGCGCTAACCATTTTCTAGATCCATAATAAATTGACTGAGCTTGAATTGGTTCCATCATTTGCGAAGGCAGAGAAGATAGGTTCGGTTACTACAGAGTCGTTTTCGAATCAGTCATTACATAAGCGCAAGAGAAAGGCTCAGTCTGGTTATCCGGACGATTGCTCCATGAGTGGGAACCACCTTAAGCGTGGAAATGTGAATCCATGCATGCACGCGGGGCCATGTGACTCTCGATGCCCATGTGTAGTTGGTGGCGTCTTCTGTGAAAAGACCTGCGCTTGTCCGGCATCGTGTCCAAGAAGATGGAGAGGATGTCGTTGTACGAGCGGCCGATGCCGTACCAATCCTTGCGAATGCTTTAAGTGGAATCGAGAGTGCGATCCTGATCTTTGCAGGTCGTGTGGCGCCGACGACATTTTGGATCCCAAGAACAGGGACATTGTTGAGAATAAGAGATATTGCAAAAATGTGAATTTGCAGAGAGGTCTAGGAAAAAGAGTTATTGTTGGACCAAGTAAAATTGCCGGCTGGGGATTATTTTTGGGAGAGCCAATGAGGCCAGATGAGTATCTAGGAGTAGGCGATGTCTTTTGATTGGGTTATAAAAATCAGTCTAATTTTTTGAAGGAATACAAGGGCGAACTGATATCCCAGGATGAAGCGGAAAGACGGGGGTATGTAAATGGATAGGCTTTATCTATCTCAGAAGACTAACAAATGAATAGAAAGATATATGACAAGCGTGGCGTATCCTTTTTATTCGAGTCCACGAAAGGTCAGTGTCTCTTTTCTTTACCTTGTCTATCAACCGGTGTGCTGATGGGAGTCTCAGACCAATGTGTCGATGCGACGCGTGCCGGGAATAAGTTGCGATTTATCAATCATTCGCGTCAAAATCCCAATTGCCTTGCCCGAATCCTGTTGGTAAACGGAACCCATAGGATTGCCTTTTTCTCTAGACGCCGAATAAAAGAAGGCGAGGAATTGTTCATCGATTACGGGTATGACGGTGTACCTAATTTTCGCCTATACGCTTTCGACCGCTGACATAATTTAGGTACAATAACAAAACGATGAAATTTGTCCCATTGGAAGTAGCAGGTTTGAGCAAAGGTTCAAAGTCCGAAGGTCTTCACTGATAGAGTGAGGACGATATGTAATGTAGCATAGTGTCCCATAGGCCATGGCGAGTTTTTTTAAGCCATTGCGTATGTACAACGGCTGTATTTAATGGCAACAACCCATTGTAATAATAGTTCATCGCTCGATCTAAGGTTTAAACTCACTATAAATTATGATGGCTCAGTCTTAGACGAGACTCGCGACTGATAAATGCGCAAAGCGGTCTGACTGGTAACATGTGGGCCCTGTTGGGCAATTATTCCTTGGACAAGACTTGCGGTCCGATCGATTCAATCTGGCTTCTTCGTCTGCAGGTAACTAATGAACGAGGTAAAATATCCTTATACTACTAAACTGTACAGTGTAATTCATATTGTCACATGCTGCAGTAAAACAAACAAAACCCGGAACTTTTTTTTCGAAGCATCTAGAACTTGTTGAACTGCTTCTTTCCACTTTCGGCACTGCTGACACGGAGGACATTGAATCGAACAGTCTATAAATATGTTAATACGCGCTCTTTCGCACATATTCACTTCAAGTCGATTACAGACCTTGGAGATAGGTCGGCACTGGCCAACAGTAACGATATCACCCTCGGAAACACGGAAAGCAGGCGAAACATGAGCAGCGATGTTCTTGTGTCGCTTCTCGTATCTGTTGTACTTGGGGATCTGTGAATTGTTAGCACATATCAGCCCCGCATTCAGGCAACTTGTTCGATTTGAGCACTCACGTAGTGGAGGTAATCACGTCTTATGATGACGGTACGGTGCATCTTAGTGGAGACAACAGTTCCGGTCAAAATACGTCCACGGATCGAGACAAGACCGACAAAAGGGCACTTCTTGTCTACACCAGTAAATTAACATATACTCCTTTCCCCATGCCTGCAACCAAAATCTTCGAACAATGCCGTACCAATGTAGTGTCCTTGAATGGCCTCCTTGGGGGTCTTGAATCCCAGACCAACATCTTTGTACCAACGCTTAGTCGACTTCTTTCCGCGAGTCTTCGCATTCAAAAAGATGTGCGGTTGCTGTAGATGAAACACAATCAGTAACCACCCTTAGGTCGAAAATAAATACCCTATAAATCATTCCAATAATACCTTCTGGAAAGCACGCTCCGCCTGAACTGTCAATTCGGTGGCCATTGTTGTCGTCTAATGTGATCCTATGCCTTCACGGTGGAGTTGCTAAACGTCGAGAATCCCGCGTCGAATTGTGGATGGCGTTGCGTTTGGCGATGCGGTTTCCGCGCTACAGTTGGGACAGGATAATGGTGCGTGACTGCTTTTCTTCCAAGCCCTAACTTTATCTCAGTGATCCATCATATTAGTTCAGTTACCCGTACCCTACAAATTTAAGGTTTTCGCAGAGTTGCACGTCTCACTCCATTTCTCAAGCAATTCAGCACCCACAAAAATAAAGCTAGGGTCATATAAATCGTCGACCGGTAGAGTGGTTTATATCTTTTACTTTGCCAGTATCAACTACTTGTTTAATTTCCCCTGGGCCAAATTTTGTTTTGTTTGCTATACAGTTCAATTAGGGTTTAGGGCTAGGATTTATTATGCATTAGCGGATTGGACTTATATACCACCGATGCTGTTTTGCTAACAATTCGTTGTCTAAAGCGCACTTTTATTTACAATTAGAATAACATCCAAGTCCGTGTTGGTGCAGTCCCAAATAAATCGCGTGAGGGATAGACATCTTGCTTCTGAATGCAGCAGTGGGACGGAAGCGGATTGTTAAAAAAGACTAGCCGACGCGAAAACGCACATGTGTTAATTAACTTCACCGGATCCTGCGTGACTGAAATTACCCTTGCCCAATGATGTCTTCGCTCAAATCTATGACGAGGGGAAAAGGTGGCTGCG
>PPJX02000161.1:0-27779 GCA_003705915.2 Lipomyces lipofer | reverse complement strand
CCCCCTACCCACGCGCCCCCCCGCCTCCCACCCTCCCCCCTCCCCCCCCACCCCAAAACCAAGTCTTAAACACTGCGGAATGTGTCATTTACGCAAATATATACGTTTTGGACAATTTCCGGTCAATGCGGCTCCGTCGACCGTCGTACAATACGATGTAAGCATCAAGACTCTCGTACTGAGACCCGTAAATGACTTTAGGGAATAATCTAATCTTCTATGGTCATGAATCGAGTAATCGTGATGGTGTCCAGTTGCCATCTTGCGTACAGGAGGAACCTGGGGCGGGTATTTTGAGGATACAGCTCGTGCTTCATCTCGTCGTCGAGAAAGCTTAATCCGGTACCACACCCTCATTTGGTCGCAACTTGAGCGCCTTCAAACTTCCCAAGCTTCCGTTACATCTCGACGTCGTTCACGTTCATCTTCTTTCTCACCTTTCTGGTGAACCATCATTAGAACCTCTTTTTTATTGCTCAGATCCTAGCCATGTCCTGCTAAGCAATTCGCTGTGCTGAGGGGTAATTTATTCCCTATTTCTATAACTTGATCGGATTTGATCCGGATCATGTTCAAGGTCCTCTGGTCCCAGGCTAACTCGTCTCCTCAGGTCCTTCGGCTCTATCGCGCGACAGAATTGCTTTGACAGCCAAGTCAAGTCACCATCTTGGCATTTACGTTTTATTTGAACTGTTTGCACCTAGTGCGATCTCACATTATTCAAATTGGTGTCTATAGCGCCAGAGCGAGACAGAATGGGCAAGGATCACTACGTAGAAACCCAGACAAATGAAGTAGAGGCATTGCGGGCCATCTACATGGAGGATTTCTCTGATAATGCTTCGAGCAGTGCTTGGAATGTGAGTCACTCATCTTAAAGGATGTCTGTTCAAGAAGATAGTTGGCACCTTGTACAGTGTGACTAATACTTTGGATATCGTCTCATTTAGAAAACCGCTAGTCCATCTTTTAACATTAGATTGAAGGCACATGGGGACGGGACTACGTCGAATGTGGCATCCTTGACCTTGAAGGTCAAGATGACAACCACGTATCCTCGATCCGTGCCTATCATCGTTGTCGAAAATCCAAAGAACCTTCTTGCAAGCCAAGTCAAAGAAATTAGCAGTTATATATCGAGGCGTGTCAAAGAACTCGTCGGAGAGGAGATGATTTATGAGATTTCAACTACAGTACAAGAGATGCTGGAACAGTTTCAAGACTCGCTTAATTCGTCGACATTGGATGATGAGAGGGCGAGACGTATGGAACAGGAGCAGGCTAAGGCCAAGAAAGAGGCCGAGGCAAAAAAGAGACACCTTGAGCAAACTAGTCAAGAAGAAGAGCGTGTGCTTGAAGAGATGATTAAGGAAGAGCTACGGCGGCGCAAGGACAAAATAAAAGAAAAATTAAAAGATCGGGCCAAGTCAAACAGTACTATTTTTGAAGACGACAATTCCGAGGATTCAGTAACGTTCGACCGGATTATTAAGGCCAAAACTGTTGACGGCAGTTTCGTCTCATTTCGCCGTGTTGTTGGAAAAGTGCCATTGGCAGTTAATTGCCCGCTCGGACGTTTGTCTACGGTTAAGCCCCAGGTCTCTTCTGATCTGAAAATTGATGCTGTATTCCTTTTGCATGAAATCGATGTTACCGAAGAGTTTTGGAACACGTCAGATGGGAAACGCTTGCTTGAATCTCTCGAAGAAGAGCTCAACTCTCTGAAGATTCTTCGACATGATAATATTGTTCAGATTTATGATTTCAAGATTGCTCGCCAGCAAACTGGTGGATGGATTATCTATATATTGACAGAATTTCCGTCGCTGGGTACCCTTGACGATCTACTTTCGACTGTCGGTACAGTCAGCGTCAGTATTGCTCGTGAATGGACAATTCAGTTGTTAGAGGGTTTGGAAGATCTACATAAACGAGGATTCTATCACAAAAATATCGATCTGTGCTGTGTCGGATTGTTCAGGGATAGTACGTTCTCGAGCAGCATGGCCAAAATATCACATGTCAGCTATTTTGCTCGTCTGGAGGAGATGGACACGAATCATCCATTCACAAATCGGATTACGAAGCCACTTGTACCTCGAAGATGGCCGCCTCCAGAATTCAGCTCCGATGACAACCTGAAACCTAGCAGGAAGTCTGATATTTGGGATTATGGTGTGGTGTTCCTGCAAATGATAGCTGGCAAGTCTGTCACGGTTGACTACGAGAGTCCACAAGCTGTGATAGAGACCCTTGATTTGCCAGAAGCGCTGCATGATTTCATATCGAGGATCTTCAAGTCGAACCCTAAGAAACGGCCATCAGCTTTCGAATTGCTGCCCTCCCAATTTCTTCGAAACAGCGCTCCTGGGCCATTGCCTATAATGTCTAACACCCCGGCTGTGGCTTCAGGAGCTCCTATTTTTAATAATAGACGACCAAGCTCGTCGATCGATGGGCGCAGTTCAAGGATGATGAGGGAGGATTCTATACCTTACATCAGTACCTTCAGGTCGCGTTATTTGCAGGACTTCGAGGAAGGTCAGCTATTGGGTAAAGGAGCATACGGCGAAGTCGTGAGAGCCAGGAACCGACTTGATGGGCGGTTTTATGCCATTAAGAAAATCCGGCATACGCAGAACAGGCTCTCCAGTATTCTAAGCGAGGTCATGCTACTCTCCAGATTGTCTCATCAATATGTTGTTCGTTATTTCACGGCTTGGCTGGAAGAGGACTATTCGTATCGGGATAACAGTATCAGCGACGGCGCAATGACGGATGGCGAGGATGATGATGTTGATGATGATGATATAGATCCTCAGATGTACACCTCGCAAGAGCTCTCAATGAATGGACTTGACTTCATTTCCAATTCATTGCAGGACTTAAACATCGAGTTCGGCTATGATAGTGACGAAGCTTCGACGGAAAACCAGGGGAATGATTCTGTCAAGAAGACAGCCATGAGGTCTTCTGCAACCAAGTCGCAGTCTGTCAGAAGTACTCTGTTTATCCAAATGGAGTACTGCGAGAAGCATACTCTTTATGACCTGATCAGACATGGCCTTTATGCGAATCCCGACGAATACTGGAGACTGTTCCGGCAAATCCTTGAGGCTTTAAATCACATTCATAGTCAGGGAATTATTCACCGAGATCTAAAGCCGACGAATATTTTCATTGACCAGGCTCAAAATTGCAAAGTTGGAGATTTTGGTCTAGCGAAGAGCGCTCACAGCGAGAAGATTACTACTGAGAGTGGACTAGTAGGTGATGATCTGACCACTGATGTTGGTACTACATTCTACGTTGCGGTAGAAGCTATTGGCGATGGAAATTATAATGAGAAGGTTGATATGTACTCTCTCGGTATTATATTCTTTGAGATGTGCTATCCCCTTCGAACTGGAATGGAGCGCGTTCATGTTCTGCGGAATCTACGCCTTCCTGGAATTGCGTTCCCGTCCGATTTTGCTCCCGAGAAGCTCAAGTGTGAGGGAAAAATCATAGAGTCTCTGTTAGATCACTCAGCTGATAGGCGTCCAAGTGCCGCTCAATTGCTCCAATCCGGACAGTTGCCAGTTCGGATAGAAGATGAGATGATACAACAGACATTGCGAACTTTGACTGATCCTGCATCTCCTTGGCTGCCACAAATTCGTGAGGCGTTGTTTTCTAAGTCTCATGATTTGGTGAAGGATGTTCTCTATGACAAGATACCTCGAGAAATGGAGATCAATGATTTGGTGCTGAGAGGCAAGGTCAAAGAGAAGCTTACGATAATTTTCCGGCAACATGGTGCGGTTGAAGTGCCATCTCACTCAGTCGTGTTCCCCAAGTCTCCGGTCTACAACATGCCGAATCGTTTTCAATTGTTAGATGGAGCTGGAACAGTTCTTCAGCTTCCGTACGATTTAACTCTGCCGAATGCCAGAATGTTAGCACGGATGACGCCACCTTATAGTCGAAGCTATTGCTTTGGTAACGTCTATCGATCTGAGGATCCTGGTGGTGGAGGAGAACCACGAGGTTATGGCGAAGTCGATTTCGACGTCGTTTCTGACGATGCGTCAGATTTTGCTGCGGCTGAAGCAGAAGTAATGAAAGTGCTCGACGAAGTTATCAATGAGTTTATTGTCTATAAGAAGGCGTCTGCTTGCTTCTATGTGAACCATGCCGATTTATTGTGAGTGAATGACTATGGCTTGGGTTTATCAAGCGATGAAAGCTAACGCTTCTATAATAGGGATATGATCATGGACGCCTGCAGAATCAATCAAGCTCAACGTCCTGCTGTTTTGGCCTTACTAAGTGGACTGAATATATACTCGAGTATGAAGGATGTCAAGAACGAACTTCGAGCCAAGTCTACAATCTCGTCCGCTGCACTGGATGACTTGGACAAGTTTGACTTTAGAGGTGGGTTGCAATAGTGTCTTGTGTTACCGTGATTCGGATAACTTATCGTTGAATGCAGAGGATCTTGACAAGGGAATTGCAAAGCTTCAGCGAATATTCCAAGCGGCAAATTATAATAACGATCATTTTAATATTGTCGGTAGTCATCTTCGCAAAGTTGGTCAATTTCTGAGTAGATTTGGGGTCTCAAAGAGAATTTATCTCGTTCCTCTCAGTAATTACAACGAGAGATACTATCGAAGGGGCCTAATGTTTCAAGTTGTCCTAGATGACAAGAAGCCAAGAGTGATTGCTGGAGGTGGCAGATATGACAGCCTGATCAAATACTATCACCATACAATGTTCGGCGATCGCCCTGTGGGTGCGGTCGGCTTCAATCTGGCTTGGGAGCATCTAGCATCGTATGTTCAGAAGACAGTTAAGCATCCTTCCAGATTTCGAGAGGAGGATCGAAATCCTCTCTTTCTTACTGCGATCTGCGATGCCTTAGTCATGGGTGGTTCGTCTGACAATGCCACTCGTGGGCTGGCTATTGAGATCATCCAGGAACTATGGTCAAATGGCATCAAGGCTGAACTTTCTGCCTGTGGTGCATCGACGGATTCGCTACTGACATACGCGCGTTCGTCTGGGATCAACTGGGTGATCATCGTCAAGTCGCAAGTTAACAACGCGTCTGCTGCCTTCAAGCCTGTGAAAATAAAGAATATGACTCACAGAGACGACGTTGATATGGAGCGAAACGAGATTGCGTCCTATCTTCTCCAGGAGATTCACGAACGTGATAGGGTAGCGTTGACTAGTGCGCGAGCTGCTATGCATGCGTCATCAACGAAGCAAGTCAACCGTTCTCAGGATGTCACAATCATCACAAACGATCCTGAGAAGGGAGAAAAAGGTGCCAAACAGAATAAAGGTGCCATGCGAAAACTGAATAAGCGTGTCATTGACGAGAAGACCCACGAGTGTGTCACAAACTGTGTCAATGCATTGTCTGAGGCTCCGATCTTTGCCGTTGATTTCAAGACAGAATTGATGGCGCTCATCACAGCTATACCTTTTAATCAGGATAGTTGGCGTAGGATCATAAGTGCAGCTCCGGCTTCTCAAAGACAGTATATGGGTCGATTATTTGATGCGTTGATTGCAGAATCTGACAAAGGGACGCAATGGGCGATTATATATTCATTTAGAACGGAGAAGATTGTTGTAGTTGATCTTCAGAAGTGAGGATAGGTCGATATGGCTTCTACATTACGGTTTGTTGTTTGACTCAAAAAACTAGTTTTCATTCGCATTCCATTATTCGTATTTTTTAAGACATGACATATTGTATATTTTTTGGCGTAATAAGAACAAGTTTAGTAGGATATAGATATCGTGTTAATAACTTCTCAATAAGATCAACCCATAAGCTAAACCCTAGGCATAAACTAATAATCCTACATGTCCTATGTGAGACCGCACTTCTGAAACCTCTTAAGATCATAGTTTTCGTCGTTTGGTCGATTGCAACGCCTTAGATTCGATCTCTTGCAAGAAGTCGGCAGGGAGAAGCCTTCTGACAGCCTCTGCTGCTTGTTCTTCAACGTTCCTTTGCTCACGCGCCTTTGCTAGCGGGTTCGGATCAACCGTGGCCCATCTAACGTTCAAAATCTCGTTATGATCCAAAGACTGGTGCGCCATAGCCTCCTTTGCAAACTGCCCGTTAGCCTCGTTGACGTAAGTGATGAACGCGACGCCTCGAGAGTTCAGGACACGAACTAATAACATTTTAGTCGAAATCTTGATATAATCATGCAGAACAATCTGGACATACTTCTCTCTATGTCTCCCCACTCAGCGAAATGCCTTGCCACGATCTCTTCGATGTCATCTGAGACATTTATCCGTCCGACATAGATTGTTCGGTTTTGCCTCATGAAGCTGCCAACACCACCCATGTCATCTCTGTAATCTGAACGTTTGTCTCTCCCGAAACAATCCACATTTGGGTTGAAAATATCGGTCACCTTCGGCAGTCTATGTAAATAAGTGCAGTTCTTGCTGTAGATATATTGTCAGTCCCGCCTCCCTCTACACAGAATATTCCACGACAACATACCCGTTCGGACACAATCCCCGAGCGAAGAATAGACAGAAAAAACTTCCCGGTGTCTTATCCGCCTTCGTATATCCTGCGTCTTTCGCGATGTTACATCTGCCTTCAGCATGAGTTTGACTGATATATTTATCTTCCCTATCGCCTCCACTCCACTTATTGTACCAAATATTAAAAACAGTTCCTGTCTGTGGAGGCAGCTGGCGCTCCTTAACTTTCGATGGATCCACCTGTGGCCGCGCCGGTCGTTTCTTCTTCTTAGGCTTTCCCGACTTATCCAATGATTTTGATGTAGTCACCAAATCCTCCACCTCGTTACCTTCTTCTTTTTCTCCCTGATCAGGAACTGTCGCCACCGCGGTTGTGTCTTCGGCGAGCTCCAGAATATTCACAACCTCTTCACCCTCTTCCTCCTTCTTCCGTCCGGATGGCTTTGATACTTCTCCATCTTTCGTCTCAGGCACTTCTGACACTTCGATTGGCTCTGAATTTGACGCCTCTTGGGGTGCTACTGGTGACGCCATATCTGTGGTGATTTGTTCGGGAAACTCACCAAAAAAATCAGACTTTTAAGCCATAGGGTTAGGTTTAAATTCTTGAGGTTACGGTAACCCGTCTGGCCCCTGGATGATGGATTGTCTCCGTGAAGTGCGTGTGCACTACTTGGGTCCATCAGGGCTCTCATGCTGCATACAAGCGGATTTCTGTGAATTTTCTTGTGTCGGAGGTGCGTCAGAATTGCGGGCTGCTCCTTTTCAGTGTGTCTTCATGTGCATACAAGATGCATGGCCTGACCGCCACACTACTGGAAATCATGCCTGATTTACCAAAGCAGGAAAATTTCTTGTCTCCTTCAAAGTACGGCCGATGAAATCGCGTTTTTTTTTCCATTCCTGGCTAGACATGAGATTTTAAGGAATATATCTGTTCGTAGACAGGATTCCGTTTTTGTATAGCCAATGCCTCAAACTCATATAACTCCGTAAAAAACAACAACTCCAACTTATAGATACATCACGTAGTCATTGATACGTCCACATCCTCATCGCTCTCAAAATTCTCTTCATCAAATATACTTCGAGGTCCCTTGCTGCTAGCAGCCCTACTGCCATTCCCATTGGCGCTACCATTTGAAGTATGACTACCATGCTTGACCTCCTCCCTAACGTCATTCTTCACCTCATACATGGTCTTTTCGTCTTTCAACGGCGAGCTCGTTTCGCCTGCTTTTCTATATTTTAGTACTACTGTCCGCCGAGAGTCAGCTCGTATCTCTTGGTTCGCTGCAGTCACAAGGTCATCATCCATGTCATCTACGGCATCGTCGTCATATCCGCCAGCATCTGATTCGCTATCATCATGCTTCTCAATCTTAAAATCGACATCATTGTCATCTGCTGGATTCTCCACTGTCTCTTCTTCCTCCTCGTCTTCCTCTTCACTGGCATATCCCACATACCTCGCCTTGACTGTCGCTGCCTTTCTCTTGTCCCGGATACCATTTCTGACGCTCTCATCAACATCGTCATCGATGTTGCCGAGCAAACTCTTCTCAAGTCGATCTGGATCGATTCCCGATCCGAAGACTCCAGATGGAGGCCTCCGACTCGCGCGCCCGGATGCTGTAGTATATATTGCTTGAGCGGCGGAACTATCGGTACCAGGACTACTCCTCCTAGTCGATGACCTGCCAAGCCGTTTCCCAGTCTCTTCTTCCACATCATTATCGTCGTCCTCCGCATTATAGTTGACCCTCCGACCTCTGGTCCTGCCATGATAAATTCCGCCACCCAGCTCCGCAGCCACAGCGGCAGATTCATCCTGCAGTTGCTTCCGCTGCACGCGGTAATAGACTCTTCGCCGCTTCAGTTCTCCATTTTCTACTCTGGCGAATTCCTTGGCGAGCCTTTCACGGAGAACTCGTGCATGTCGCGACTTGTCAGTTTTCTCCAGACCTTCGACGAATGCCTTAAGTTGTTCAAGATCGCTGCTGACTGGAGTCCAATTGACAAGGCGTTTTCGGGGATTGGATTCGCGGTATAGACGAAAACGGGTGTCGTCTATTGTATCTGTGTCAGAATGCTAGAAAGAAAGGAGTAGACAGACTCATAAACTTACTTAATCCCTCCATCAGATAGTACCTCCTACGCTCACCGTCCATTCCGATTGGCGCAACAGCTAGTGGGCAATTGCGATCATCTTCCATCCTACTCGCTGAATACCCCTTCGATAACGCCTTGCGCACCGCATCTGACGACACAAGTGCCCAATGAATCAATGCAATCAAAAATTCCAACCGCCCCTCCCAATCCATGGTCGCGAATGTCTTGCCACCGGTAAACGGACCACCGTTGGCACTACCCCATTGCAAAACGCCGTGAATAGAAAGTGCCTCCTCAAGTGCGCGTCCGTAGTGTCCCGCTTCGATATGCTTCTTGCGGTTTAGAACCAGGCTAAGCGTGCGGCACATAAACGCTTCGACCTCGGGACTAGGTGCTTCTGATGAGATACCCTCTTCGAAATCTTGTGGGCCAAGGTCAGGGACGCCATCGTACAAATCCGCAAATCGCGCGCGAAACATGACAAGGACAGAAATCTCCGAGGCAGTGCTAGGTTCTCGTGGATCAGGCACCAGATGTTTGCGCGGAGGTTTCCCTGCCTCTACCTCGGTTTCCTCCTCGGCGTCGTCCAGCTCCTCCACTTCTACGTCATCATCGGACATCAGTTCATCCTCCAAGACCGAACTGAATTTCGCTTGCCGTTGCTGTTTTTTTGCTGGCCGTCCTGCAGTTGACGAAGACGAGACTGCTACGGCAGACGCATCATTATCGCGTGGTCGCTTGCCCGTCGTATTGTGCGCGCGGGTGACCAGCCCGGTCAGCTTTGCTTGCTTTTTAGATTTTGCTGAGTATATTGGCGAATTGACATGTGACGACTCAAGTGAGAGGTCATCGGGGGGTGGCGATAACGAGGAATCACTAAAGCCCGAAGAAGACATCCTGTGTCAGGTTGACCTAGACGCGTGGACTTGAAGGCTGCAGAACGAGGTTCACGGACGTGATAGGGCACTTCCTGTGCGAAAACTTTAGAAGAAAGTCGAAATTAGATTGAATAATGCGAGTGTTCCTTCTTTACTCGTGAATTTTGGATGCGTGGTGGGTTGTAAAAAATGAGGAAAGGCTTTGGTCGCGTTCCGCCTCCTAATATTTCTTGTGTCAATAAATTTCTTCGTCGTGCAGCAGGGACGTTCTCCTCCCTCCACCACTCAATTTCGCCTCACCGAATCACCGCGACGATCGAGACAAAGGCGAGTCAAAATGGATTATAAGTCCACTGAATAAAGTTTGTAGTCTCGTTGCCAACACATGTGATGCGGATTGAGTCGCGAAGGCATACCGAGCGGAAAAAGTTCCGTCGATCCTAATGCAAACTGATCGAAACGCGGAATTTACTTACCCTTAAACTTATGAAATCCTTTGAAATCTGAGACTAGCTTCAAGGACGAGAAAATTTGCCACGGTCGATTCTATAAGATCGTAATTACGTGCCAAATTGTCAGAATGGTGTGGTTCTGATTTGTTTCACAGACAGAAGGGAAAGAAAGCAACTTTGCAGAGAGATCATTTAGTCTACGTTTATTCTCGTCTGACTACGCCCTAATTGCGTCCCGCGGTATCATTTGTTCGTTCCGTTGTGTGTAAGTTTGTTTTCCTCATTTTTTGGGCTTGCCCGCTGCCCAAAGCCTCACTCACACCCAAATTAAGTCCAAGAAATGCAGGGAAAGGGGATCAAGTTTCCTGCAATAATTAATTCGTTAAACAATTGAAACCTTCCATTATTTCTGGATAAACTGTATGGATTCGCAAAATGTTGAACTCCCTCGTACCGTGCCCATGCCACCTTAATAATGGAAAGATGTCAAATACAGGCATGCTACATACAATCAATGTCATAGCCGGATCACGTGACTGCGCTTACACTATTCCTACTAAGTCACGTGTTCTTTGGCTCTAAACCCATATGTCGTTCTATGCTTTAGTGTTACATTCATCTCATGTTAGATACGACAGAAAGTACGAGCTCAGTGGGCCAGACTCAGAAATTACGGAGTATTTCTCAATATCGATCGTACTAACACGACGACTCTATATACAACTAAATATGGGTATTCTGTAAGTCAGAGCCTATTTCTTTAGCTGCTAGTCTTTGCTTGGAAACTAGGTTATGTCGCTAACATGCAAACTTTAACCAGTGAGAAAATCCAGCAGATTCAGGAGGAACTGAACCGAACGCAGAAGAATAAGGCTACGGAGTATCATATTGTAGGTTCGCCTTCATTTTAATATGCTCCGATTCTTTTAGTTGCTATGTTGGGCTTAAACTATATCTTACATAGGGTCTGCTGAAGGGAAAACTAGCTCGGTAAGTATATTGAAGATTCTGGGATCTGTCTCTGCGACTAACGCGCAACTAAAGTTATCGTGCCCAGCTACTAGAACCGACCCCTGGTGGATCTTCGGGTGGCGGTCAGGGATTCGAAGTGCAGAAGAGTGGAGGTACGTGATGACCTAGTTGCTTTGTCTCATAAGAGTGTTGTGTGTTGTGGGATAACTGACTTGATCAAGACGCTCGAGTAGCACTAATCGGATTCCCGTCTGTTGGAAAGTCTAGTTTGCTTTCGAAGGTAGGTTCATCTTATTCACGTATGGACACCCTGCTCGATTATCTAACTTGGTCGTAGATCACAAAGACAATGTCCGAGGTCGCCAGTTATTCATTCACAACGTTGACGTCCGTCCCTGGTGTAAGTATTCGACGACCATAAAATTGGCTTGTCATAGTTATTGCCTGACTCGTCCGCTATTCCCAGGTCCTCGAATACAATGGTGCCGAGCTTCAGATTCTGGATTTGCCAGGTATCATCCAAGGCGCCAGCGAAGGCAAAGGCAGAGGCCGACAAGTCATCGCCACAGCTAAGGTACTTTTCCTAGCCATTCACCAATCAAACATCTCGCGTATTAACGTCAACAGACCTCTGACATTATCCTCATGATTCTCGACGCCACCAAAGCGGGAGACCAACGCGCCATTCTCGAGCGCGAACTCGAAGCAGTCGGCATCCGTCTCAACAAAGATCCGCCCAACATCTACTTCAAGATCAAAAAGCAAGGCGGCCTCAAATTCAACGCCACATCCCCGCCAAAGAACCTCGACGAGAAGATCGTGGGCAGCATATTGCGGGACTACAAGATCCACAACGCGGAGGTCCTGATTCGGGACGAGAATGTTACTATTGAGGATTTCATTGATGTTATCAACGCGAATCACAGGTCGTATATCAAGTGCTTGTATGCATATAATAAGATTGATGCGGTGTCGCTGGAGGAGGTGGATCGGTTGGCAAGGCAGCCGCATACGGTGGTAATCAGTTGCGAGTTGGATCTGGGACTGGATGATTTGGTGGAACGGATATGGAATGATCTTGCGCTATTGAGGATTTACACGAAACGGTATGTTTTCCTTTCTACCTTGCGACCCGTTGTGGCGACGCTAACTTTCTTTCAACAGACGAGGCGAGTCCCTGAAGTTCGACGATCCGCTGGTAGTTCGGAGTAATGCCACCGTTGAATCTGTGTGCGACTCCATCCATCGGTCGATTAAAGATCATTTCAGGTACGCATTGGTGTGGGGAGCGAGTGTAAAATATAGTCCGCAGAAGTGTGGTCTTCAGCATTTAGTGGCAGATGAGGACGTGGTGTCGATTGTGACGAAATAAAAAAGTGTAAATTGGGGTAGATTTGCCGAGACTATCATTTTTTGGAGTATTTGTTTATTTATCCGTAATCGAGCATATCGTTTCCTGTGTACGTGTAAATGATTCTATATGATTGGAATAAAAAATTTACAAACATTTAATTTAATCCTTCGAGTTCAGTTTCCTTAGATGTTGATTTTGCATAAATTTCTGTTGGGCCCGCTTCAAATTTCAGGCATCTCGGGGAAGAGTTCGCATCAACAGTTCGTCCCAGCGTGTTGCTCGAACTTCCCTCATCGTGTGCGAAACTCGAGAAATTTCAACAGCTCCACGATCACGGCTAAATCATACGCCGCGGTAATTTAGAACCTGCAAATGGCGACTGAGGCGTCCAGTATAGAAGCTGCCAACAGCTCAACCAGGACCAGCAGCATAGCGAAACGAAAGCGCGATCACGACGGGGAGATCAATGACGACGCCGAAAACATGACCACTACTACATCTACTAAGATACTAGCACCAACACAGCCACCCTCAAGTACAAATGTGAAGCGGTTAAAATCGACAACTGCGGCCAATACCGCGTCGACTGCTACAACTAAGAACCCCAGTGTTGACGAAAGTGCTGACAAGTTTCGGACGTCGAGTTCCAATTCGATATCGAAAATCAAGAATAAAGAGAAACATCGCCGCGCAGAGTCTCGAATCACAATTAAAAATACCGAATGGAGCTATGTTAGTTTAGAAGTGTACGTATCTAGCAAGCCCAAATTCGTCTGAGGTCTGAAACTAACGATCACTTTAGCCTCCTCACACCTACGAACCCTTCGACATCAGCACCCACGGATCTCGACCCATTAACTTGGTACACGCTTCTCACCACAGCAATGAAACGATACCTCGGCACCGTCGGCGCGTCATTCCACTTCGATATATTACATACGTCTGGGACACGCGCGTACGTTCGCGTTCCGACCCAAGATTTCTCGTCGTTTTGGGCAGCGGTGAGCGGCTTCTTTGTGGAAGCTGGCGTGGGCGGGGCGGGCAGTGGAGCGAAGATTGTTGACGGGTGCAATAGAGTTGGCATCCGTGTGCTAGGCACGGGAAAATTTTTGACGGCGATTGTTGGACCTGAGAGGATGTGGATGCCGCCTGGTATGAGTGGCGACAAAGATGGGATATGAGCGTATGTATCGTGCATGTTATTGGGATGGGATAAACTGATATGCAAACACCTTGTAACTTGCCAGAAGACTTGTAAATAGTATTTGGCAGTGTAAGATAATGAACGATAATAGTGACAACGATCTAATAATATTGATCTAATAATATTCTTCACGAAACATACATCTAAAAGTGAGAAACGAGCCGAAGCAATAATGTATAGTGTACGATACTAACCAATGACAACATCCAACTAGCAAGAAACACAAGCATGAGCACATGAACAACGTAGCACATTAAAGTCAGAGGTGTACTAACAACCAAGTTTTTCACCCACAAGTAAACACAATAGACACACGTCAGCAACTTAATCACCTCGCACCGATAATACCCGCCCGCTTGGGGGGCGGCGGTGGTGGCTTCTTGAATCCGACGGCAGAACCTAACCGAGCGCCAGCGCTACTCACGCTGCTACCGACGCCACTTCCACTGCTGCTACTGCCGTTACCAACACCATTCACCCTCTTCATGCTAGACTGGAAAGAAGGTGCCGATATACCCGGTCCTCGCGTAAACTCCTCTTCTGCATTGCTGTCCGCAAATACATTATCGCTAGAAGCTCCAAAAGCGGAGGTCTTGCGCGCCATAGACGACACAGGCTTCGCGGGTTTGCCTGGCCCTCCATTTATACCGACACCGTTACCCTCAGAGATAACAGTGCAATACGGCGCGGGGAAAAGGCCGGACTTGCCAGTATCACCACCGCCCACAAGCTCGCCAATCCACCAGCCAGAATCGACCTCTTCCGTGACGTGCACAATGTCGCCGGGCTCAAGTGAGAGCTCATCTTCCGCCTCGGCATCGTACTTGAAATTGGCCCTGACGAGCTTCTTCTTGGGGCCGAGTGAGGGTCGTGGACCGGGAAGCGGTGGTGGCTCCGTTACCGAACGCACAAAGCGAGGCGCATTATTTGAGAACTTGTGGGTTGACGAGGAGAGCGAGGGTGCGGAGGAGGAGACGGCGTCGGGGGTACCGCTTGAATCGACAGATGAAATGGACTGGCTTCGAATGGAGCCGAACCCGCCGGGCTTGATGATTGTGTTGCTCGACGAGTCGTGGTTATTGCTAGAAATGCTGTGGAGAGACGAGGATGATGAGCCACCAGACCGAACAATGGGGCGGCGGGAGTGGGGGGGAGGAGAGGCGTCGTCATGGGCACCGCCATTGAATGACTTTATAGATACAGAGCGGGCGCGATTTCCCTTGGGAGTAGAAGGAGCGCTGGAGGGGATACTAGTATGATTAGACAATTAAACTTACAAGGAGAGAAATCGAAGGAACATACTCAACGACCCAGTTCTTGCGAAGGTTGGTGAGAATTTCGTGGCAATGTTCGTAATACTCGCACTCCGCCTCGAAGAAGTCAACCAAGTCCTGCAGATTGTCGCTCTCGGCATCGCGGATGCTATTCATTTTGCGGACAACGTCCTCACCAGCCTCTTCGTACTTTATTCGCTGTGCGCGGACTTCCTCCTCGAGACGTGAGTCTTCCCGCTTGACCTTCTGGACTTTCGATAGAGCAGCATCGTACGCAAGTCGCCGGGACTCGAGTTTTTTGCGAGAGTTCTATGGAGTTGTTAACGGCTAGAAATGAATGCATTCGTAGACAACTCCGCACCTGGAAATCCTTGAACTGAGCTATGCTCTTCTCGATCCCCTCGACAAAGTTCCTGTTAATTCTGTCGACATACAATTCCTGCGTTCTAGCCAATTTCTGGTTCGCAACGCCCAATCTCAGTAGAGCCTGTCCATAGGTTGAATCCGAAACGAATTCCTCGCCGAAGATAGCCATGCTCTGGCCAAGAATGTCGACCGGCGACGCCTTCTCCATATCTTCGAACTCACGACGCTTGGACAAATTGCGGACGTAGATCCCCATGGATTGGTGGAGCCGTTCAGTGCCCTCGTAGCGCATACTAATCTCGTATTCAAGTTCTTTGAATTCCTCGGACTCCTGCGTCTTGTGCTCCTGGCCGAGTTTCTCAGAAGTCCACTGCCGGAGCCGGTCTATCTTTTTGGTCATCATCTTGGCGGATTAAAATGGATGAAAAAAAAGAAATAACCAACGAAAACAATAAAAGAAAGAAAAAAAAGAGAAAGGCGGGGACAAAGACGCAAAGAAGAGAAAATGAAGGTTGGAGAGATGAAATACGAAGTGGGACGGGAGGGCGGCGGCGGCGGCAGCAATCCATCCAGCAGCAGCACCAGTTAACGCAGGGGCCAGTCCCGCCAACTGTCGGCCTTCGATTAGCCACCCTACCTTCTCACTCATGTGTCCGGCCCCTCCGACATACCAAAATCTACATATGCCACGTCCATTTATTATTTTTGAACCCGGTTCGCAGTCAATTGCAGGCTTCTATTTCACGCGGCCCACGTGGTCCGTCGGAATGGCTTCCCGTCGAACCGCGTGGGTATAGAACCCGCAGGGTAGCGTAATTATCACAAGTTGGCCGGTTCCTGGCGCTTTTGTGCCAACCCCTACTTCTACGCCGTACAACCCAGCGCAACAGCACCACGACACAGTGGGTAGTCGCGACATACAGTGGAGTACGCTGTATAGGGTCACGAGTTCGAGGAAACTGCGAAATGAGTATGGCAAATGGCCGTACCGTAATCAGGAAAATACTTGCAAGTTGGGAGGACTTCGGACCACGTAGAAATAAGCATAAGTGGGCGGAAGTCGCGAGCATGGCCGAGCGTCCCTCGTTCTCCATCCTTCATCCCTGGTCATTCGCATGGCGTCGACTTGACGTGACTTATCGTCCGAAAATTACTTGCGTTTCTCAATGCTGATACTTACTCGTCTCTCGCAAGGAGACTGGGCCGCGGTGTTCCATCCCTCGGCTACGATAAGGAACGTACTAGTCGGGGCTAGGGCAGCTTTAATTCAATGCTACTATGGAAGTTCCGACGCCGGAGAACTAGATAGCCGGTAGCATCCTTATTCCACCACAACACTCAAGCGCGCCTAGGCAGCTGCATGTACTATAATACGCTAAAAGCGTTGTCCCTGCCTCAGCCGCGTGTTTAGTCTGGTGAGCGAACATGCTGTGTGACAGCTTGGCCCCGGCAACGCCTTAACCCTATGCACCCTTTCGGACCTTCTGAGACAGTGAAAAGTTAAAAACTGACGTTGCGAGGGCCCCTTTTTCATTGCATACCAGTGTACATGCAGTTATATCACTCATATGCCAGATAACGGCTTTTGTCTTGGCGCTCAGAGTCCGGCGTTACCACACCGGTGTTTAGATCTTTTTGCATCTACTAGGTCCCGGCACCAAAAATCGACATTAAGTTTTGTTCATTTTCGGGAGATCCCCAGGCCAAGGTTTTGGTACGGTCAGTTGCACTGACCCGCTAATCCGGTCTCTTAAAAGTTTAGTTTTGCACTGGGCGGACCAGTGATCCAAGCTTTTTCTGTCCAAGCTCGAAATTGATAGCTATCTCTTATCAGCTTACGGGAACAGGCATTAGACGCGATGAAGCATTGGCGAAGTCTGGGGTGGTCACTGCATTCGACAATCTGAAAATTTATTGGACGAGCGCAGCCAAACTTTACACCTCTCTAGTCAATTGTATCTGGAAGTGCGTGCGTCTGCCAAGTGGTCAATGTAGTAATTCAAAGTTCTAACGCAATACAGTAGCAACAGTATCACATTATCTAGTCATATGTGGAATAGCTCATGTGTAACTCATACTGCTGACACTTTCTATGTCTTATATTTTTACGGCTTTTGTTCAGCGCTAAGATTACTCCAACAGCGAGCAAACAAAACTTAAATCCCGACTGCTTCCACATGTCACCGGCAAAAAATCGACGAGCTTATCACAGCTGGGCGCTTATCTTTGAGCTTATCATGCCCTGATTCTTATCGTGGGGCATGCGGCGTCGAGCTGTCACCGCCGCCAGGGCCTGCGTCTCAGTCTGCGGTGTCCTGAGCAAAAAAACAAGCTTTTCTCAGAAAGTAGCGGCACGACCAGGTCTTCTTCTCAAACCTGCTCATGGATGAGTGCTGTGGCAATGTAGTCAATTGATGTCTATATTAAGGGATAGTAAACGGTTGTAGTCGGGCCAGAGCCCCATCGCAGCTAAATTTGATTCATCAACGCTGTCAAACTGGCACTGCTGACTTTCCCTAATCTGTCTGTCTTAGGGGAGTGCCGATAGCACAAGTTTATATACAAGGTTTCCAGATTTCAAACACGAGGCGCATCCTATATAACTTCTGCTCCCGCCTTGCCGTGTACTATGCTCCTTACAATTTTGTCTTCATCGGACTCTGCTTTTCCTTTTTTTTTCTTGGGTAGTTCAATTCTTTGGCATCCACTTCTCTTTCTTCGTCTCCGTATCAGTAGTATTCTTTATTGGTGTTAATACCCTACCACCTTCCTCCCCCTCTCTCTTCTGCCTACATAGAAACGACCGGTAGACGTAATGGAGTACGAGAAGAATGAAAAGACCGACGAATATGTCGTTGGCGAGGCGAAAGTTGTGGACGCTGTTATCACGGATTTCAAGGCAGAGGCCGATGTGACTGTCTCCGAGCTGGGCATCCCGAACCTCCGCGAGCTCGCTCTAGAGCGTTTCGCAGACAATGCCCACGTTGACTTGCATGATATTCTCAACAACAACACAGTCTTGGAGTACCTCCTGGACTTGATGACTACAATGACGGTGTCCGAATCCTTGGAGACACTGACTAAAGTCGCCGATTTCCATTCTGACGATTTCAATTTTTCGAAGATGTCGTTAGAAAAGGTGCGTCTGCTACTGGCTGGTGAGGAAGCATACAACCAGGGTCACGAGCTCTACATTCTGGATCTATTAATTGAGGCTACCGTGCTTAAATTCCATTCGCCCTATCCGGAGGTGCGTGCCGTTTGCGACCCTATGGACGATCCGGACATACCGGTTGAGACTTTTCGTGCTTATTTTCTGGGAATCATCTGGGTTGCCATTGGCTCCTTTATCAATCAGCTGTTCGCCAATCGTCAGCCCTCGCTCACGATTGGTTCTACTGCTATCCAGATTTTGTTGTTCCCTTGTGGCAGGTTGCTAGAGCGAATTCTGCCTGACTGGGGTTTCACGTTCAGGGGCAAGCGCCATTCTCTAAACCCCGGTAAATGGAATAGCAAGGAGCAGATGTTGGCTACGCTTATGGTGCAAGTTGGCTCTACTTCATCCAACTTTATAAGTTACGTCCTCGTCATGAAGCTCGAACGCTTCTTCGGTCAGTCTTGGGTAAACTTTGGCTTTATTTTCCTCATGAACTTCTCCACGCAGTTTTTTGGTTTTGGTCTTGCTGGCTTATTACGCCGATGGGTGAGTCTCTTATCTTGTTTTCAGTCTCGTCTATTAACTTACATCGTCTTGTAGGTTGTTTGTATGTTGTCCGGTTCTTGATATTCTAAATTTTTTTTACCACTTACACTTTATTTCTAGACCCTTCAAAAGCAATTTGGCCTTCCCTGCTGCCGATTCTGATGCTTAACAGAACGCTTCTACAGCCAGAAGAAAAGCACAGCATTCATGGATGGACAATGACCCGTTATAAGTTTTTTTTCATTGTGATGTTCAGCATGATGGCGTACTACTGGCTCCCTGGTTTCATTTTTACCGCTCTCAGTACCTTCAACTGGATGACCTGGATCGCACCCAAAAACAAGATGCTCGCCATTGTTACTGGCTCCGGCATTGGTCTGGGATTCAACCCATTGGCTACATTTGATTGGGGAGTGACTGCTTACTCTAATCCCCTCGCTGTTCCTTTTTTCTCACAAATAAATCAGTATCTCGGTATGGTTGTTTCAGGTCTTATCATACTTGGCTTGTACTTGAGGAATTACAAGTGGATGGGCTATCTTCCCATCAACTCAACGTCTTCTTTCGATAATACCGGAGCAAAGTACAATGCCTCCAGAATTGTCAACGAAAATCTGACGCTAGATGTTGAGAATTTCAAAGCGTATTCCTTACCTTTCCTTTCTATGGGTTACGTGATGATCTACGGCTCCGAGTTTGTAATGTTCACCATGTCATGGGTTTATATCGTCTTGGAGGAGTACCGAAATCTGAAGAGCGCCTTTGTTGGCTTCTTCAAAAGTCTTCGCAATCGGAAGAGTTCTAACTACGAGGCCTACGACGACCCACTCTGCAAAATAATGTCGAAGTATCCTGAAGTGCCTGACTGGTGGTACCTTTGCATTCTCGCAGTCTCGCTTGCATTTGCTATCATTGCGTGCGAGGTTTATCCTACTAACACACCCTGGTGGGCTATCGTCGTCATTATCGTCATTTGCGTCTTCCTTATCTTTCCCAGTGCGATCGTTTTCTCCATCACCGGTTACGAGTTGGGATTTAACGATATTGCTATCATTGTTGCCGGATACATGGTGCCTCAGCACGCTATTGCGAACATGATGTGCCGTGTTTTTGGATGGAACGTTGATGCACAGGCCGATAGTTTGATCGGTTCTCAAAAATTGGGTCATTATGCAAAGATCCCCCCTCGCGCTTTTCTTCGATGTCAGTTGCTTGCGACCGTCATCCAGACGTTTATCACCGTCGCGGCTAACAACGTCTTGGTTTCCTCGTTCCCGGACCTCTGTTCAACCGACCAGTCCAATAGATTTGTCTGCCCTTTCCCCAATGCCCTGTATACGGCTACTCTTGTTTGGGGTGTCGTCGGTCCGAAACGCATCTTTAGCGAGCTATATCCAATGCTTAAGTGGGCGTTTTTCATCGGCGTTGTTGTCGGCGCACCACTTTACTATCTTCGTCTCTTTGCTATGCGTAAAATGCCTTTTGTCAAGAATTTTAATCCGATTATGTTCATGGCAGGCATGAGCTGGTGGAATTCTGGATACAATTTGTCGTATTTCACGCCTGGTATCGAGGTCTCATTTATCTTCATGTACTACATCCGTCGTCACTATCTGGTCTGGTGGACCAAGTACAACTTCGTGCTGTCTGCTGCACTTAGTGCAGGTGTTGCACTTTGTGCTATATTGGTATTCGTCTCGCTGCAGGTCACCAACGTCGAGATGAACTGGTGGGGACGGACGGTGTCGGGTGCTGGAGTTGATGGTGGTACATACTCGTCTGCGCCGTTCACACTTGCCGAAGGCGAAACCTTTGGACCAAAAACTTGGGAGTGAACTTGGCTCTCTGTGAGAGGAATGTATATATATTCAAATTTGCGAATTCTGCATCTCTAATGCTGAAACTTATGTAATGCGAAACCTAACCTCAGGCGGGGTATAGGGATTCAAATTAATATTCTCTCATTAAAATTCTTGCTCCTGAGTTATAGTAGCAAATAACATTGTCCAGTACTGTTTCCCGGAGCCGCTGTGGGCAACGATTAAGTTGTAGGGGCAGTAGGGCAAGATGATAGCGGGGTCTAAATCCCTAGCAGCGACACTAGAGAGGCAGCGACGTTTGTAATCAGGAGTTTGTTGAGCGTGCTTAAAGGCGTCGCTGATATTGGCTTGCATTAAGATAGTTCGCGCTTCTTGAGCAGAGAATATGATGATATTGTGTTGCTTCAAGTGACTCACAATAACAGTTGTTCCACCAGATTCTCGATACACTGTTGTGCAATATTTGCGGCGCCAAATTGACTTACCCTCCTTGTTAAGAATAACTTCATTACGGCCAACAGGTGTGTAAAGCCAGACTTTAGAATACCGTCGGCTTTTCGTAGTTGTAGTTGTTGAGGTAGCCTTAGAAGGAGACGACTGTGTACGATTAAGTACTGAATCGCAAATAGCTCGCTGTCAAGTTGCGACAGTATATCAGAGGGTTGTGAAGTCATTTTCGTGGTTAACGTATATTGGTTGATATGGATGTATATTGTTGAGATTGATGTATTACGTTGTATGCATAATTTTTCTCGCTCGTTTCATCTTATAAACCTTAAAAATCAGGTGTATTTTAAGTTTCAATATGGTCATATATGGTCATATCGCTAAGGGTCATATCATATCATACCATACGAGTTCATTCAAACCCATATCATATCATATCATATCAACTCATATGATATCATATCATATATGGTAATACATGTTATCCTATTGTTCATACTACTTCAGACACTGTCCCTATTCTCCAGAAATCGGATCTTGTTTTCGTGCACAGCATCTTTTCCAGTTCCTTGAGGGAAGTCACCGTAAGGACCTTCTTCCTATCTGAGCCACTATATCGTCCTGCGGATCGATATCTAACTCATCCAAAATGAGCCATTATTTGGCGTTTGGGCCCATTGACTGTGATGATGCCACCATATGGTAAGATCCATTGTGGATCAGTATGGCCAAAATCGACGTCGAAAACGATCATTACTTTTGAATTGTAGTACGCAAAAGTTTTAAGAATAGTTTCACGCTGTTCCTGCCGATACTGTATACGCTTCTCCCGTGTCGGCTGTAGATCTCTATTCGACGCCTTCGGTCGAGCGACTACGACGGCGGGGAACTGGGCCAGCAGTTCTCGCTCCCCCGCATTACGGAGTGTGCGGAAGACATAGGTAGCTGAGGGCATCTCTTCAGACGTCTCCAGCAGCAGAACACAACCCGCGTAGTCGCTCAGATCGTTCCGAATCCAGCGACTTGCTGCCAAGTTCCAATCCAACACTTCGAGATTGCCTCCCCAGCTAGGACCTGTTATAACTCCATCCGGTTGGTGCCAGTGCCATCTAGTAGAGGGTTGAACTGGATTTGGCGGTGCTCCATTTGGATCACTGAATGCTGCATCATTCCAATCCTGTTCATCCTCGCTGAACTCATGGACGGGGTGAAGCTCAAAATCACCATCGCTGAATAAAGAAGCCGTGGAGAGGGGGTGAGCCCACCGGGTCAAAAAAGTCGTGCTATATGCACCATGGTCGAGCCACCGTGATAGCTACTCATCCCAAGGTTCCAGAGATAATTGAGCAAGTTTGTGTTGTCGCTGTACCCAAAGAATGGCTTTGGGTTCTTGGCTATGACCTCGCTGTCTAGGAACGGCAATACTGTAATCTGGTCGTCCCCACCAATGGTAGCCACAATGGCATGAATACTTGCGTCTGAAAAGGCGGCATTGATGTCTTGTGCACTTTCACGAGGCGAAGCCCCAACCTGACGCGTCGTGGGGTATTCGACTGGGATAAGCTGAAGCTCATGCTGTAGCCGTTGCATCGCTAGCTCGTGCACTTGAGGGAACAACCCGGGTGCGCCAAAAGAAGGAGATACAATGGCGACCCGACTGCCAGGTCGGAGCCTTGTTTGGCTGGCCCTCAAACTTGGAGGCATTGTTTCGTACCTCTCGCAAAAATACGCTGTGAGGCGATTCTGTGCAGTTAAGTGCGTTACTACAAAGTTGACACATAGAACTAAGGATTACTCATGCTGCCCGCATTTTCCTCCCAAAATAAGCTTGCAGCAGCAGTTGAGAAGAGCCCAGCGAAAATATAGTTTTGACGATCTGATTTTGTTTACATCAAATGTTTACAAAAGCTCGACTCGACGGGCACGATATCAAGTATAATCCGATTTCTTCCATTATTTTCAACAATTTTCGCCTTCGAGCACTAAATCTAGCTGGTGGTCCCATAATTGGATGGAAAAGCAAATTCTCTAGATATACCGATTAGCAGGGCAGCAAATTTAGCACTATTATCGAATTGAAATTGTTGCAAAATTATGGGTCCCAGTGACTTTGAGCCATTTATTAAACAAGATTCTTACATGAAGAAGAGTAGCAATACTGGGAGGACGTCCACACCTCACCATTCCCAGGTAAGTTAGCCAACGGAGCTCCCAAATCCCGCCAACCCAACTCGCAAAACCCTAACCTGCCATTTCCCCAAGGTCAATTCATTATTGGGTGATGGCTAACGGCTCCTAAATGTTGCTTGTTGTTGACGACACACTGTTTTATGCCGGGTTCGAAGCTGCCCTCGTCGACGCAGGAGTGTATACCCCGATATACGCAGCAGACGTCTGTTTGTCAAGATCTGCATACTCTTGGCGCAGGCTGCTGAGCGTAGTGAGAAGACTGGCGAGAGCCGCGTTATCGTTGGGCGCTATATTTGTATCCACCGCCTCGACCTTGAGCTTTAAGTGATCGAGCTCTATTTTCCTCTGCATTGATAATTCAGGCTCACCTGTACTCTTGAACAGCGCAACGACGCCGCCGGCGACCGTTGCCGATGCCGTTAAAGTAATAGTCGCCTGCTGACTCGCCTTAGCCCCCACAAGGGCTGTAGCCACAGCACTCAAAGCGGTTTGTAACAAGATAGCGAACCAGCTCAAGTACAGTAACGTCAAGTAATGGTTCGCTCGGAGTTTGTCGTCTATACCGTTTAGAATAGCATTCTGCTGGCCTTCCGGTGAAGGATCGACTGGTCGCCTTTCTCGTTTTCCCCAAGCACCGAACATTGCAGATGAGCGACCGCGGTCTGCGCCGCCTTTCTCGGCGTCTCCACTGCCCACCATTGTCGTCCCGAATAAATTCCTTGACATTGGGTGTCTGGCGATGCTGCTTGGTCCCTTTTGCCGTGAGCAGTGAATGGTCGCCTTTTGTTTCTGCGTGGTTGCTGGTTAGGCGGGCGTTGCGTAACGACGGCTGCCCTACCCTTGCTGGGTTGTATGGTAGTACCAAAGAATCCTCCACCTTCCCCTCTGGTTGTTGTTGTTGTGCATCCATCATCCTCGGGTAGGAGGCGGCTATTTTTGAGGAAGCATAGCGCGGGCCCACGTCCCATGAAACGCCGACTTTTAAGTTTCGGCACTTGCCATAAAGCCAACCAACACACTTCATGTTCCGATGTATAGCGGGCTGCGTCATCGTGTGGGGCAGAGTGGCCTTGGGCCAACGCATGCCACAGCGGGAGCGTCGCTTGCACGACTTGCACGATCATCCTTTCGACGAGCATAAGCGCCGCCCCTATTGCCGGTCTGTCTGTCGTCAGTAATTACCAACTGAGGCAGCACAACTCTAGATACAGGTAACATAGGAGTATTCCCTGAACCGGATCTCGACAGCGGATAGTAGTACGGTGCGGCATCCTCAACCGAGCCAAGAAGGGGTGCAACTAGAGCAAACTCGTTAACGTGGGATTAGGGTTCCATTCAGCTGTACAGGAACGCTACCCTATTATGTCACTAATGAAGACACCAATATGCCAAAAAATAATTTGTTCTCATTTTGTTGTCCAAGAACCCCTTCATATCCTGCACAAAGACCAGAAAATCGAAGTGCACGCACTGGCGTTATCTTCGGTGTGTCGTGCCAGCGCCGCTCCCGTCATGGCTGACGCGTCTGATCCAATGCTTGATGCCCGATTCGGCCCGACACCTATCTGAGGCCCTTCGCTGCTCTCGCCTAACCCCCACCTTAGATTATTCATTAATTTAGTTTACGATAATTCTAGTTGGCATTAGGTGTTTTTTTTTATATATTTTTATGTCAGAGAACAATTAGAAAGGTTGCAAGTACTATTTTGCGTGGCTGAGCCAACGAAAATAATCTGGACTATCGGCGCTATATCTTTCCCTTCCCCCAGGCTCAGTCATGTTCTGCACGCTGCCTCTCATCAAACCCAATCCTGCGTTCGATCTCCTCCTACCAAACTGTCATCGAACACCCATCTAACGAACTTAGGCAGCCACACCAAGTTCAATGGGCGATAGCGAGCATTCTAGCTCTAGCATGAGGCCCACGACTACAGTTGTGCACGCAGCTGCCCAGGATCTTGAACTGGTCTCGCCGCCCGCAGAGAAAGCCGTCAATTAGGAAGAAAGACTTCCTTTCAGGATGAGTTAGACGCGCGAAAACTAGAATCCCTTACTCGTAATATGTCTGCTATTAGGTCAGTTACCCTTATCGCACCCAAAATTGGGATAGGTGGAAAATGACTGATTTAACACCCCGCCCCCAGCGGCCACCGACAAAAGGCTGGCGAATCTTCAGAAGTAGTTGACATACAGCCTGCTGCCATTTCTCGACCAGAAGCTGCCAGGCCCGGTCTACCTCCACCATGGACTTTATACTAGGGTTAGGGTTTATACCCTAACCCGATCGCCTTCTCCGGTTTCCGACCAAGATGTTGACTTCGCGATTCATGATCCTCAGCCCTCGACAGAATATCCTGAAGTTGGTACTGTGAATTCATTGAGGGGTGGCTCGATTCTCTTCGTCACAGCAGGGTCTCAACTGCTGGATAATGTGTTCATGACTGGGTCGAACATATCACTTCCTGCCATCCAGAAGGAGTTCGAAGTCAATGCTGGCGACTTGCAGTGGATGATATCTGCATACACCTTAACGTTTGGAGGATTTTTATTGATTTCTGGTGTCTTGGCTGACAGGTAAATGCATTAAATACTTTTCTGCTGACTGAAAATAAGTCTCCAAATGTCCTGACATCACCCATTTGTTGCAGATATGGCATGAAAGGAAAGACATGTTCTGCGCCGGCCTACTTTGGCTTTCAATCTGGAACATAGCCATCGGCTTTGGCAACTCATTCATTCAACTTACCATATTCAGAGCATTGCAAGGCATTGGCGCTGCGATGACAACTCCGTCGGCGATTGGAATCATCAGTTCCTACTTCGTGGCGCAAGACAGGACGCGAGCCTTGTCAATCTATGGGGCTGCTGGCGCGGTAGGCTTTTGCATGGGGCTGATTTTCGGCGGCTTCTTGACCTCCTCTCTAGGCTGGAGATATGTTTTCCGGCTCGCCGTCACTGTCACAGGCAGCTTGGGGATATTGGGATCCTGGATACTGCCAAAGGATCGATTCGAAGGCCGTGCAAGGCCACGATTAGATTTTCTAGGCGCGGCGTTATCGACTGGAGGCCTTATTCTTCTCTCCTTTGTGCTGTCCAGTGGAGGCGTCTATGGATGGAATAAGGCTTTCACTATCGCTCTGTTGATCGGCTCGATCGCTCTTTTAGTGGCCTTCACCTACTTCGAGAAGAAAGTCAGCAATCCGATCATGCCTCTTTCGCTCTGGAAGATTCAAAACTTCGCTGCGCTCTGGATTGCGGGCCTAGTATTGGATTTTCTCGATTACAATCTCGACGATTCAGTCATAGGGTAGGGTTAAACCCTAACTGTGATATGGTCAGCAAGGCATCCTGAGTAGTAAGGTACTTGTGGAACACTCAACCGGGATCGGCGGACGGCGCAATGCCTGGAACCATTGTAGATGGTGAAAAAGCTGCTTGCTCAATATCGGTAAAATAATTCTGGGCCTGTAGAACGCAGATCAGCACTCATTACTTGTTTTCTTCATAACTCATCTGCTGATTACATTGCGATTAAGAGTCAATCTACCGATTTGTCTCAGCGGGAAGTCTTTATGGGGCCAGACTTTGGTCATATCGAAAATATTCCACTTGTCTCTTCCTCACGCGGATCCATGACCTGCACATAGACATTCCAGACAGGGTAATTGCCTGTCTCAATCGCGTCGTATAAGTCTGCTACAAGATAATCCGGATTCTCACCAGCAACTTTTACAGCTGTTTCTCTGGTAAAATTCTTCACACCGAGCTGTGTTTTGATGTGGATCTTGACGTATTTGAACGATCCATCCTAGAGCACCATAGTGGTTAGCAGGCAACGATATGCTGGGAAGCACAATTAAGTTACTAATACATACCTCGTCTGTAAATTTGTACGTATGCCCGCTGTAGGCATTCATATGGCGAAGCGAGGCAAGAGTCCCGCGGTCGCTGAAGAGATGCATGATTTGATGAATTCCTTCCGGGTTGCCAACATGGAAACTAGAAGCTATTAATATCATTGCCGTTCTGGTGTATGGCGCTCTCCTGACTTACTCCCAGAACTAAAAGTAATTAACAGGATATTCTATGACGCCATTGCCGGTTACTTACCATATTTGCATCAGGGACATTGGTTCGAGGATGTCGTTTGTGAGACCGGTTCAAGGACGGAATCTTGATAGGATCCCTGATAAAGAAAACGGGCTATGGGAATTTGAACCATTCGATTAGTTGTCTTTCTTTAAATAAGCTATTGAAAATGACATACTGTATTATTGAAGACCCAGTCCAAGTTACCTTGGTCGGTGTACAGTTTCATAGCCCAACCGTGGACGTCGCGCCCAATCTTCTTTCGAGGGTTGCCCAAGATAGCGGCGGGCCCAAAGCGTGGCTGCAGGTCATTAGCGCCTTCTCCCTTGGGGTTAGAGTGTCTGGATAGAGGTAGCATTATGCGACCCAGGAGCCTTCCATGTGACTCTTGGCAATGCTGCTGATTTT
>PPJX02000160.1:0-27788 GCA_003705915.2 Lipomyces lipofer | reverse complement strand
GGGAGGGGCATTTAGGAGTTTTGTTCGTGTCTGTGTTTTGTGTTGTAATGATTTATGTAAAGTTTTAATTAAACGTTTTTTGGCTATCTTATTTGAAGTGCTTATATGTTTCTTTTGTAACTTTATAACGAAGACAGAAGAATAGTAGTCTCTATTTTGCAGTGAAATCTTTTTCTTGCACTGTAATATTACAAGGCGGAATGCTATTATTACACTTATTAACAAACACAATAAAATATTTAAATATGAAAATATGAAGTGAAAAAAAAAATAAGAACGACAAAGAAATACAAGATCAAAGAAATACAACGTTGAATATGATTTCGGTCTTTTTCTCAACGATGATCAAATATCAATACAATACACACATACATACATACACACGCGCGCATACAGACACACTCACTCACTCTCCGTTGCTCTTTTCTTTTTATTTTCTCTTCTCATATCCTTAATACCGTGTTGCCGCTTCTTATCAATCCTGCCTTCTAGGTACTCTTCACGTGTGTTGCTTCATCGCCTCCGGTAGACGTCCCCGCGGCGAGGATCGCAGCAGTCTCGGTCTCGGACGTTGAAACGATGGCGTCGCGGGCCTCGGCGAATGGAGTGCTCGGTGCGGTGTGCAAGTCGTCCTCGCCGGCCGGAGTCGCGGCTTCGCCGCCAGCGGCACCGGCTGCGACAGGCTGCTGCTCCTCAGATGGTGGCTCGTTCAGATCTGTTCCCGCAACAGGGACATCCGCCGCCGTGGTCGAGTTCATCGTCGACCTTGGGCTCAACGTCGGCGACTTGGCCGCCACGGTGTGGATCACGTTCCACCATTTCATCAAGTCATCGTACGTGCTCGTCTTAAACTCAAATGTACGCTTTGTCGTTAACGTCTTGAGCGCGTCCTTCGCCGTGAGTTTGAACTTGTTCTTGCCTGTCTCCTGCGGGTACGGGGCGCCTAGGTTGGCGTCGGGAAGGTAGATTGAGAATTCGGGTTCGGGGTTTTGGACAACATCCTTGGAGGCAAACTGGTGGAGGAATTTGGAGGGCGTGATGGCGTAGTAGGCAGAGTGGTACTGCTTCGAGAAAGTGACGGTGCTCTTGCGCTGGATGACGCCCTCGATGAGGGGTTTGGTGGAGTCATGCGACATGTTGGGGAATGCGACGCGGTCGATTGATCGTTTGGGCGCGTTCTCGTCGGCGAGGATATGTGCGTTAGAGGACTGGAACTGGTCCCATTCGAAGTTGGGCGGTATAGACGTGAAGGCCGTGGTGATTGCGCCGTAGGCATCGCGCTGGAAGTCCCAGAAGGTGGTCTGCGTCTGGGAGACGAGCGCAAACGTTTGGTGGATGCCGTTGACGACGTGGGCTTCGAACGTCTTGAAGTCGCGCTGGATACTGATCAGGGAGTCGGTCTGGATGTTTTCCTTCATGATCTGGGAGTCGAGGTGATTGAGGACGCTGCGGTAAATAACGTACGGATCATGGAGTGGGTCGGGCTTGCCGGAAAAGATGCCAAACGACGACGTGTGCTGGCCCAGCAACTCGATCCGCTTCTGGGTCAGAGCCCGCGCCTTCTCGACGTCCTTCGCACCCTTGAGCCCGTTGCCTTTGAGCCCCCGGAGGTGCTCCTTGATGTCGTGGGAGAGGCGCTCGACGTGCGGGAGAATAGACAGCTTGAGCGACTTTTCCGCCTCCGTCGCCGCGTTGATAAGTCCTTCGGTCTTCTCTCTGAGTGTGAAGAACCCGCCCGAAATGCCCTCGTGATGCGGGCTCTCGCCGCTCTCGTCGACAGTCTCAACCGAGTCGAAGCGCGGAGCATCTTGAATGGTCTTTGTGATCTTGTCGTAGTTGCGAGACATATCGTGGTACATATAGCGGTGGGCGTCGACGTATTTGTCGAGCAGGTCTACGACGTGCTTCCAGGACTCTAGCCGTCGGAGAAGGACTGTGGTGGGGTCGATGACCTCGAGCGGGATCGCGTCCTCGGGCGCGGAGACAGGAGCATTGGATGCGGTGTCGGCCATTGCGAAATAGATTGGTGACCTGAACTGAACTGAACTGAACTGAAAATGGTGATAGATAGATAAATCAAGTGGAGAGCTAGTGCGCACTGGAAGTAGAAAGGGTGTGCCTTTATTGTATGCGCCGTAACTGAGCGAAGCTCTGTAGGCATTAGACAAAACATTTGATCCCAGGCGACGCCCATCTCGCGTGATGCCTCTTCCGGCGCCCCTGCTCGTTAGTTGCCGACGGATGACGTCTCCACCCCTTTCAATCTGCGGGTCCAACTTGTACGGGTTGGGTCAGCTCTGGAAAGAAGCGATCGACGCCGCATGACGTAATGGAGCCAGTACACGGCAGGAACCACAGACAAGCAGGCAACCGTGGGCCGCATCCTCGGCGGCGGGACTACGACCGGCGACGGTGGCTGCTTACTGCTTACTGCTTACTGCTTACTGCTTATTTTGTGTAAATGGCTATTATCTGTCACAGTCGTTGAAAAAGGACGGGTAAGTCGAGAGGATATTCTGTCACGAACGATGCAGTCAGTCGACTTCGCAAACTCAAGCAGTGACAGCGCCACGAACCCTAACGTCACAGTGCATGCGCCACGCGCCACACGACACAGCGCCGCCCGCTGCACCTTGAAGTATCGTTGATCGTCGACAGGGCTTCAGGGCCCTTGTCGCCTGACATCTCTCCCAGCGGAAGCCAGACAGCGTTTTACAGGGCTTGGGTTCTCTCAGTCTGACCCGTCCGGGTTAAACTCCCGACTTGCTTGACCTGGTCTTTGGACATTCGAGGACACCTCGGCGTAGTGCGGCGCGGCAAAGGGCACATTTCCGAAACAATTACGCCTTCGAGGTCGATGCGATGACGAAGGTCGATGGGTCGTCGACTTCAGACCTTAGTTCACTGAAACTACTTTTGATTTCTGCGTCTATAGATGTGGATACGCAATGTGTACATTTGAAATTGGAAATGCTCCTTGAATAATTGCATCGTCAAGACCTAATGGTCTGGCATAAAGGTCTGGCTTAATGGTCGTGCGGTCCTCGACTTGCTTGGAAGCTAAGATGCCAATAACAGAGGTCTACAGCGTGTCTACAGCGTGTCTAAGTTCAGATGCTTGGGAGTAATCACGACCAGCCTCAGCAAGCATGCATGGTTCTACTACAATGTCTTCTGTCTGCAACGATCTATAGCTCAAAAAGACCTGTCTGCCGTACACTTGTCCGTCCCACAACCCTTCACCAATCTCAAGGAAGCCTATGGTATCCTTTTCGTTGGGATGGGATGCGTGCATCGTATTATTCTTCCTGGATGGTTGATAAAGAATTGATCAGAAGTCGTCCAACCCGGACACTGACCTACTCCGAAAGAATACCATTTGTTCGTGGTCATGCAGGATGCGTATGAGGAGGATTCGCAATTGGCGTTGAAGGACACCTTGTCATGTACAAACCTTATAATCACAAGCTACTGAGATACTGGTCGCCTAGCCTCCGGATCTTATCCATCTCCTTATCCCACCCGATACGCTCGAGCGGCATTGTCGTCCACGTGGGCGCGACGACTGGCGCCTCCGCAAACTGTTTCTTCAGTAGCTGCATCCTCTGCACAATGACACTCATAAAACTGCTATCTCCGCCATGTGCCTTCGGAATATGCTTCTCTAGATGACACATGATCCCCCACGCGCACTTTTCAAAGTCGATGCCGTACTCGGCGCTCTTGTGGTCGAATACCATGCACAACAGCACGATCGCAAATCTCAGGATATGAGCGAGTCGCGGCGGATAGAACTCCCCTTGGTCCGCCCAGACGACTGGATCCTGCAAGAAGTACTCGACTGCGCAGACTTGTAGTGCGGTGGCCCAGTCCTGCGCCGCCAGGCAATATGCGATTTGGGCCTGGATCTCTTGGACAACGGGGAAGCGATGAATGGGGAGCATCTTGCCGTAGTTGGAGACCATTCGCTTCAGGTTAGCCCGAGAACGAGCAGCCTCTTCTGGGCTGTTGATTGACGTGGCGAACTGGACGTTTCTGACGGCCATATCAAGTTGTGCCAGCGTCCAGGGTAAAGTATTAGAGCATGTCGGACAGTCGGTGATGTTATTGTATTCGGGTCTCCTTCCGCCGGTTGAGTAAGGGTGGAGCTTGCCGCCGCATGTGGGACACCAGTAATCGTCTCTGACGTCGTCAGTGAAGGCTCTTGGTGTCGAGGGCTTGCAAAATTCGCACTTGCAAGTGAAGAAGTATCGCTCTAACAACCACTCCTGGCGATTACTGAGAGGCAGAGTGTTGTCGATGTAGGAAATTGTGATTTCCTCGTCCTTCGCAATCTTCCGGAGCGAGCGGATGGAGACGACATTTCGGTCGAATACCAAAATAGCGTTGGGGTTGCAGGAGTGATTGAGCAATGCGACGACTGGGTCGAGCATTGCGCCGAGGACATCAAACATGCCGTTAACGAGCGACGCAGTGTTGAGGACAGCCTGCAGTTGCATTAACATGGCATTTGCTTAAAATATCGGAGTGCACGTACGCACCTTCGCCAGCAGCTCCGTAACAGCATGATCGCCCAACGCAGACTTCGCGTACTCCTTCGCGCCCTTCGCCATAAGCGCCAGCGCCTCGTACTCATCAGTTCCAGCTCTTTCCTGGATATGCGACTCCATCTCGCCCATAGCCGCAAGAAACTTTGCACGCTTCTCGCCCTCGAGACTCAGGATCCGCATCAGCATGACGACGTAGGTCGGTGGAACACGCGGGTACATCGCGGTGAGACTCTTGCATTCTTGCTTGTGAAACGCTTTCCAATCTTGTTGTTGGCATTCCTGCGAGAATAATCATAGATGTCAGTTATACTAGTATGTCAGTTACACTACCGGTTCCAGATCTTTTAATGCGTACCTTGGAGCAGTAATGCGTGCTCTTGCACAGACCGCATGCAAACACCTTGCGTATGCCGCCTGGCACGATCATGTCGCCAGTTGGCGGCGAGAACCGAAAACAATTTGCACACGTAATTCGGCGTGTATCGGAATTGGGCACGGCAATGCATACTTTCTTCCTAAAGATCAAAGAGCCTGGGGACGAAAACGTGAGTTTTCAAGATGTTTGGATGGCGTGGTGAAGCAGAGCGGTAGCTCATACCTTCTGGGAATGATTTGGAAGCCACCAGACCAAACCCTTTTCCCGAAAATGGTTCCTTCTTGACGACCGATGGTAGGGCGAGATCCATCGTGATTGAGACGAGATGGCGAAAAAAGAGAACGGGTGGGCAAGAATTGGGAGGTTCTGTTGACGTTTTTGTTTATGAGCCGCGCGAGCTTTTTGGTCTTGCTAGAATGAAAAGTCGAGGGAGACCTTGCGTGCGGTGGAACACTGGGAGAACTCCCAACTTCAACATCGTCTGTAGAGCAAAAAAAAATTTAGAGCGTTACTTCCATCCCTCTCAACCACTTTTTTTTGCCACCCTTTTGAATTGTCTCCACCCAAAAAGTGTTGTAGAAGTTTGGCAAATGCTGCGTGTTGTGTATGTGTAATTGGTGTTTTAATGTCCGTTATTCCGCGTTGCTTATGCTACCATAGGAAACCCCGAAATGCAAGGTCGAAGAGAGTTCTCGATAGCCGAGCTCCCAAGATTGTCGAACATACCAAAAAGGCGCTAATTGTTCGCGGATCGACTTGTGGAGCTCTAGTTACTGATGCTATGACAGACATTGTGCGTACTCTTGAATCGTACAGAGGTAATGCGCATTTGTGCTAATGTCCGTCATTATTTGCTTTTAGGCCTCGTACAAGCAGCCAGACGTCAAGAAACTGCAGAAGAAGAACGAGATTCACCCGTTCGAAGATGGTTCTTCACTCGAATTTTTCTCTCAAAAAGATGACGCGTCGCTGATTATCTTTGGATCCCACACAAAGAAGAGACCAAACACAATCACTTGGGTCCGAACTTTCAACTATCAGATACTGGACATGCTTGAACTCAGAATACTGAACTACAGATCTCTCAGCGACTTCAAGGTATATATGAAATTTTAACCAAAATTACACTGTGTAAAATAAGCTTCTGGACATTCATTAACTGTGCGAACAGAGACTCACAATCAACATCGGCATGAAGCCCATGTTTTCGTTCGTCGGTCCCATTTTCGAGTCGCACCCGCACTACCAGCAAGTCAAGTCTATGTTTCTCGACTTCTTTCGTGGCGAGCAGATTGAGATGTTAGATCTCAGCGGTTTGCAGTACATAATATCTGTGTCTGCCGGTGGTGATGGTAACGTCAGCGTCTACAGCGGCGACACCTCCCAGAATCCGAATATTCAGTTCCGGGTATACAAAATCAAGACATACAAGAGTGCGACTCAGAGTAAGGTCCCTAGAGTAGAGCTCGAGGAAATAGGACCGAGATTTGATTTCCAGCTGGGCAGAGTCCGGGAGGCAAATGCGGATATGTTGAAACAGGCGTTGAAGATCCCGAAGGAGCTCCAGCCCAAACAGAAGAAGAACATTGAGACTGACTTTATGGGCGACAAGATTGCTACTATCCACGTCGGAAAGCAAGATATCATGAAGCTGCAGACCAGGAAGATGAAGGGCCTGAAGAAGAGAAGGAAAGATGGGGAATCAGCTGATGAGGATGAGTTTCCGGGGGCCGAAGTCGATATTATAGACTCAGATGAAGATGAACAGCCCACGAAGAGAAGACGTTAGAATTTTCAATTACTGGTTTTCGTGTATACTATCTTTTCGTATTCTCCGTGTTTCATCAATTGGCAAAAAGTATAGTTCTCTGGTTCAAGGTCAAATTGACATGGACTTTTTCCGCCTCAACTCAATACATACAGAGACGAATATCCCAGCTTTTATTTCTCATTCAAACAACGCAGTAACCTTTTTTGTTCTTATGTACAGCGAAACTCCAAAATTACGTATTAGCATGCCGTTTTCTTATACCCTAATGAGACACCTTAGACCCAGATTTGTTGTTGATCAAGCGCAGAAGGTTGCGCATTAACATGGTGATGGTGACTTTGCCGACAGACGGAACGTAGAGAGACGCCTTAGACTTAACGTCGGCGGTAATGTTCTGCGTGCACGTTAAAATAATGCTCTCACATGATTATCCATAAGAATCTACACGCACCTGTTGGGTCGAGAAGTTGATACAGACGGCACCGTCCTTCATGCACTCGGTGGGGAACTTGTAGTCAGTTGACGGTACACCGGTAATGATAACATCCGAGATCGCCGCAATATCTTCCAGCCTCACATCAACGTCTGAGACACGATGACTTCGCAGTCTCAATCCTTCTCCACGGGTAAATTTCTGAACGCTATCGATGTCGAATGAATACACGACTGCGCCGTCATTCGCCAAAAGAGCCGCTAACGGGCGACCCACAATCTCACTTCGGTTGACAATCGTGATCGTTTTACCATGAAGCCTGTTTCCATAAGGCAGTATCATGTTGTATACACTGAGATATTCCAGTATTTTTACCAGAGCGAGAGGCGTGCACGGCAGAATACTCTTCTTCGTCTTGGCGTCATCAAGGTATCGCACGTTGTAGTATAGATTCTGAATATACTGATGGTTAAGTCCCTCAACGTCTTTATCTTTCGAACTGCATGCTCCAGTCAGCAACAAATAATAATATAGTCTCGAAGAAGTCTCATACACTATCTGCTGCAAATACTGATCCTGTTTGTTGCCAAACACAGGGAAGTAGATCATGATTCCATCAACCGCATCGTCCTCGTTCGCCTGCATGATATAGTCCTCCAACTCTTCCTTGTTGACCTCTCGCAACTCAAAACTAAATCCGCTCTCCTCGCAAGTCTTACCCGTCCAGTTGGCATACGTTCGCGCCGCGGGATCAGTATTGGCCAGGAATCCCACCAACTTTGGCTTTCTTCCCAGCTCCTCAATTCCAAGATTGATCTCAGTGCTGTAGACTTTCGCAACAGTGCTGGCCAATATGGTGCCTATATTTCTTACCCTTGTCAGTCACAGTAATACTTCCAGAGATAAAGTGTGCACCGATCAAAAAACGTGAGGGAACAATGGAGACGTACGGCATGACGCTTTCTCGACTTCTGAGGCCACCATGACGATGTAAAGTAATCTTCAAAAACAGCTAAATTTCTGCCACAATCCTAATACTCCAAGTGGATCGAAGCAAATTGACCTCAATGTCCATAGACAAAGAAAAAATAGAATTGGAAAAGTTTCAGCTTTGAGTTCGTCGCCAGCGTCAATTTTGCGCGGCTCGAGGGACGCGTTTAGCGTGAGAGCCGGGTAAGCTCATCGGAGGTTAAAATTTCTTTGCCTCGAAGTATTAGAACAACAACTAACTAAACTAATTTGGGCCTAGCGCCAACTTGATGTGCAATGACATAAACATGGCTTGAGGTGCACAACGCCAGAAAATTTAATTCAAGGGTTTTTGGGGTTGCATTATTACCAAGTTTCAGGATATTAGAGTAGCGTATGACTTTAAGAAGTCATTGAAGTTCAGCCTTGTCAGCTCTCAACGTTCAAGGGTATTTCTTGGCTAGATATGGATAAAATAGTCATTGATCAGTATCTCCTTTCCTTGGATGGCTCTCCGACCGAAGCAGATACAATTGCTAAGAAAATCGCCAAAGGTATTACGCATATGAACAATTTTGGAACTCTTTGAAAGTATCAACTGACGTGTTATAGATATTGAGTCTGGTGATGTTAGACTAATAGGCTTCATTCAAACTCTCGGACAATACTTAACTGATGAGACCCCCGGTATTCGAGTGAAAGGTCAGAATTGCATATTAAGAGCAATTGATACAGCAGAATCTAATATGGGTGACAGCCATCAATTGCGTTGCTGAGGTTCTGACAGCCTTACCATCGGGCAAGCTTAATGCTCGACAAAGTATTTCTTGCCGAATAATTTACACATGAGGAAAGAAGAATGCTAACTGCAAAGTTACCATGCTGTCCGAATTTTTGGCCGATAGGTTGGAGGATGAGGAATCGCTGAAGGAGTCAGCCAGCGGCCTGTTGGCGCTCAGCAAAATGGACAATATGCCTTCTTTAGTTATGAAATCCATAGTCCAATCGTGTGTACACCAAGCATGTGCGCAATCTTTATTCCAGATGACTGACAAAACCGATTCAGATTATTCGAAAGGGTCGATATGAAAAAGCATGTACAAGGAGCGAGATATGTGGTGTATCAGATATTAGAGGGTTTAATCAGCAGCCATTTGGAAGGTATGAACCTGCTGAGGTTTCAATCAGGACTCTCACTGATGAATTTAAACAGTTCTGCTAAGTATCAATGATGACACTATAAATGGATTTGTAAAGCTAGCGTCTGGAGAGAAGGATCCTCGAAATTTGATGATAGTATTTTCAGTCTTCAAGATCCTCATTGAGAGGTTCAACATCGACCGCTCTGTGGAGGTACTCGAGACATTTTTTTTCCAGATTGTTTTTTTATATTAACGAATTAATAGACACTGTTTGACGCCAGCTTCTGCTACTTCCCAATCACGTTTAGACCACCACCAGATGACCCGTACGGAATTACATCCGATGATCTTAAATTAAAGCTGAGGTGCGGTGATTTGGATAGTTTTACAGAAGCAAGCTAACAGCGTTAAAGGGCTTGTATCGCTGCATCACCGAAGTTTGCGCAATATTCGTTTTCTAGCTTAATAGAGAAGCTCACTTCCAGTTCGCTCAACGTCAAGAGAGACACGATTCAGACCATCATTGCTAGTGTCGAAAATTATGGAATGGTTGCTACAAGTGAGCATTGGTCCGAGATCTTTAACTCTGTTAAGTACGAGGTTTTACATGAGGGCGAAGAGGACATACCTGACTTGGTGTGCAAACTTTTGAAAACTCTTACGGCCACGTTATCATTCGGACTGTTGCGAACAGTGGAGGGATCCGCACTGGATATATATCTCTCGACAGTTTCGGCCGAGTGCAATAGTCAGATCACAAGCATTCAGTCGCGTCAAGCGAAGCCAGCTGCGAAAATTTTAGCAGCCTGTGCCGAGGCTTCATATCCTGCTTATGAGACCGTAGTTCAAAAGACAATCCCGGAAGTTTTTAAACTGATAGATTTATCGGCCTCGGCTACAGTGGCCCAACAGAAGTCGGTTTTGGAGATTTTGATCCTTTTCATTGAATCGGCGGGCAATCTCTACGGATGGAAAACCGAGACATTCAGGAAGACCTCGAAAGCTAATGGGCTATTGTCGTACAAGGATGCGTTGTTTGAAATATTTTGCAAGGGTTTCGTGAGCATGCCAGCGGAGGAGGTATCATTCCGACTTCTCGCGCTGCAAGGTCTAGTGATGCTTGCGCGTCTCCAGGAGTTCTTGGATGAAAGTGAGATGGGAATGGTTGTTCAATACCTCGACGATATTGTGCTGACTGATTCGAATGATTCATTGTGGTATGCACACCGCGATTATTTTCAACTGTGTCCGTCGTATTCTAATCCTTCGTGTAGTTCTGCCGCGTTATCATCGCTGAAGGAATTAGGACGAGTCAGGTCTGAGCTTATACTGAATATCGTTTTTCCTGCATTCTTAGCGCAGCTCCCAGAACCTGGTATCGGTCACGCAGTTGAGGGTCAATCTCCAAAGAAACACTATAGATTGATTCTCTCCGCTTTGGCAGACTTGTCGATTGACAAGGGATTTTTCGATATTTTGACTGTGAGACTGTTAAACAAATTATCAGTTGTCGTCAAAGGTGACTATTTTATGTAATTTCACGTCTATCAAGCATTAACGGATTATATCTTAAGACGGTAAAGATATTGACTACGCGCAATCAATTTTGGCGACAATCCTTCTAGTGATACGGAGGAAGTCTGCAGAAAAGGATTGGGACATGCGATTCTTCTTCCTTAGCATGACTCCTAAGCTCGTTTCAATGACAGTAGTATCCTCAGTTGGAGGTGAGCCATCGATACTCACCAACAGTGCCGTTGTCTCTGTGACTTCGAAAATTATAAACTTATTGGTGCGGTCGGTGGGGGTCGAGGACCAGGTGGAATTCTCGAAGCACATCTTCCGGTTGTTCTTGACAAATGAACCGTCGGCATTGATCTTCGAGAGTGAGCGAGAGTCAGTTGCGAGATGGTTCCGTCCGCTGGAGACTACATTTAGACCGTGTGGTTTGATTGAACTGTTCACCGCGGCTCTCTCCGGCTTGCGACGAGAGGTTTGTTTATCAGCTCTATTCGTTATCAGAAATATGTCATTCTAACTTCTGGCAGACGGAACTTCCGGTCCCGAGCATTCTTCAGTTATTATCCGACCTCATAAAAGTCACCGAGGCTAGTCAAAATTTGGCAGATCGTTTGGCCCTACTGCGCTTAGTATCTTTAATTCTGAATAAGTGGATAAGCAAGGAAGACGAGCAGAAGTTCATAGGCACTGAGCTTGAAACTTTGAAGGGACAACTTGAGAATTCTACGATTGTTCTTGAACGGCGAAACAGCCTTGAATTGTTGTCATGGGTATGAATGTCATTTGTTTTTGCAGGATCGATTCATGCTAATGTTTTCGACATCAGATTGGAAAGTCATTGATTTTCAAAGGAAATCGACGAGGGTTTGAAGTAGTGGATCTTGTACTACGCCTTCTGAGCGACGACAACATAGGCAGATACGCTACTAAAGCAACGGGCCTCCTTATCTCCGATGATGAAATAGTGGACAAGAACAACTTTGTCGTGGTCCGACTACTGGCGAAGCAGCAGTATTTCACATACTGTGTCCATAAGTTGGTAGAAGCCTTCAACTCGAGCTCGAATACAGGCATGAGTTTTCTTGACTTAATACAATACGTATACCAAATTGCTAATTCACTTTTTAATAGACTCGAAACGGAACTATTTGATTGCGCTCTCAAATATTCTTCAGCAAATGCCGGGCAAGGTTGTGATTCCGTATCTGGCGACGTTCTTACCTCTCGTCCTTCAGTCGTTGTCGATAACTGATGCGCAAGTCAAACTAGCTACTATTGATACGATTACCGCGACCTTGTCCGATGCATCTGACTTGATGTCTGAGCATCTGTCTACCATCGTACCCAAGATACTGGATTCGGCTATCGAAAAGCCTTCAAATCCGGTCAAAGTTCGCGTTTCAGCTCTCAACTGTTTGGCCGTTCTTCCGAAGGCGCTTCAGGCTGAGGTTGTGCGACCCTATAGGTCTGATGTGATTCGAAAGTTGACTATCGTGCTGGACGATCCTAGACGAGATGTTCGCAAGGCGGCGGTCGACTGCAGGCAAGCTTATTTTGCTATGGATAATTGAATTAGATCACGAGTTGCAGGCTGGGATTTAGGAATGCTTCATACGACTCTGAAATGTTAATAACGGCTTGTGTGAAGATGCATTACCGTGGCGCTTTCAATTTTTGTAATATACATACTCAGAGATAAATACATTGTCCATGTCGGAACGAAGAGGATCTATCTGTCCTCAAAAATGTAACATATCGTCCTTCAGTCTTCTACTACTAAGATTCCAAGTCAAGTCTCAATAGACTTGCTGTGCTAGTCATAAGTCGACAGTATCCGATCCTCGATATCGTCTAGTAGATAATAGTGAGTTGTAAGCTCGATGTTTTCCGCTTCGCTCAGATATAATTTATAGACATCCTGTCCTGGTTGAAGTCCCTGGCCCATCATTCCGGGATTCATGCCAGACATGTCCATTCCACCTCCGGCCGCTAAACTGTGTTAGGAAGCGTAATCACATAAAAAGTAATCAAACTTCGTCGCACTTACAATTATTGCTACCTAGGATAATGTCATATACTGACCGCAGACCAAAGAGGTTGAGAAAGTACCAAGACATTGAAGATACCCATCTGACATCCAAATCTTTTGTCGCGACTCCTGATTGTAGTATAGACTTGAAACGTATAGTCAAAGGAAATGGAAGTTTCACTGCAAGTAAACATATCAATACTATAATTTACATCTAACAGAGAAACCATAGAGCGCATACTTAGAATGAATCCGCTGAAAAAAAAGTTGATCCAGCTCATAAGCAGCGTCTGCGGAACAATCATAACCATATTGCCCTTTAACATGTTCATCATCTGATCCATTCCACCAGGATCAGTTAAGGGATTAGCGGGAGGCTTTGGAGCATCTCTGTTCTTGAAGGCCTCTTGATCTTTCAGAAAGACACCGTCCTTGAATGCTTGGATTAAGTAGTTCTTCCGCGACTGGAACGACGACAGTGGAATAAATTTGCCGTTAGATCTCAGGGTCACACCACGTGCCAATGCCTGTCTATCAATGATGAGTCAGTATTCGAAAAATGTAAAGGCACGTCTTAATTGGTAATTTACTGTTCCCTAATTGATAACAGATCCAATTGTTTAGGAGGAGATTGAAGAAGAAGGGTAACGTAATGTCGGAGTATGCCCACTAATATCATAACCAGCAGAATAGGGAATAGGACCCAGTCCCGTAGACTGGGATCTAGAACCAGATCAGGAGTAGCCATCCTGATTCTTGTATTCTCTTGTAGCACTAGAAGAATAGCAGTCGGCGAATACTTCTAGAGAGCGATATCATTCATTTCACATAGACGAGGGCGTGAACGCCCCCACTTGTACCCTTACCCTGAAGATGAAATGGGTTAGGCATGAAGGCGCTGCAGTCCATTTTTTCGTGTCGCGCAAATCGATTTGCGCGAGGTATCACTTTGCCCTGGCAGAAACGATTAATATCTTTATTGCTTTAACAAACAGATATTATCAGCATGTCTGCTCGAAGAGTTGCCAAAAGTTCATTGACGAATGCCACACAGCAGGCGCGCTTCGAACTTGGGGTCTGCATGGCGATATACACGTGGGAGGCACTTACAGTGGCTGTCCAGAATCATTGGGGTGGTCCAGAAAGTGCTGAAAAAAGAGATTGGATGTCAGGATCAATACTTGAGCTCTATGGTAATAAATATATTTATGTTTTATATTTTGTTTAGGAATCTGTCTAACATTGTAACGATTCAGAAGAGCTCGAGGAAGTTGATTCTGAGGACATAGAAATGAGACTGCTTCAGATAATGGAAGATGAGTACGAGGTGTCTATAGAAGATGATTCCGCGTATGAGGTATTATAGCTCCATTGAATAAGAATTGGAGTAGCTTACTCATCATTGAATCAGGTCGCAGAGAAGATAGTCCGCATATTTAATCAGTGCAAAGAAGGAGACTTTTCGGCGGTGGACTCCCTATACGCGAAGTATCAGAACAAATCAAATAGAACATCAAATCCGGTTCAGCTAGTCGAACAGCCAGAAGTCTCTGAAGACGAAGTGGATGTCTGAGGATTCTCATTTGGATTGAGCGGAAGACCTCTATCGGGTTAGGGTACTGTACTATATGTTTCGGCGAAGTTCACATTCTTTGTGTCATCTTCACTGCACCAGACATTATTCTTTGTTGTTGGATTGCATAAGGATTTTGGTGTTTAAAAGTATTGTTTTGATCAATAAAAGTGGTTTGGGTTACAGCTCTTTTGATAATTCTAGCTCATAAAACGTCGTTATACTAACTTCAAACGTGATATTCAAGAATGACAAGTAGAGAAACGACCTACAAAACTACTAAACCCCATTACTGGGTTGGTCGATGTGTTGCCGGTCAGCGGCGTGGAGCCTTGAGCTCTGCAGCAGGTTGCTCCACCGTTGCTCTCAGGAGGTATTCGGTCGTGCGGCTCAGAATAGTAATGGTGGTGGTCGTCCAATAGGGATGTCCCTGTCCCGACTCGGGTCTCGAAGATTTCAACTCCGAGTTCAGCTCAGTCGCAAATAATAGAGGCAAAGGTCTACGTTAGAGCTGTAGAACTTAGTTTGCCGATAAATTACTATTTCTGAAATGAGGTCAGGAATTTCCAGAAGTATCTTGAAGGGTCGTCGAGGCATTGTCTATCAGTCGCAGTTCCGCCTGGCCGGTCTTCGTCGCGATGCAGGTGTTCTAGGAATTAGAAGCTACTCTGACAGTCGTTCAGATGCGCATGACGAGCATGACGATCATCATCATGAGCACGACGACTACACCCCTGCGAAAGGTATGAGGGAATCAAGTTAATTCTCGTTTGATATACAGGCTAACCTGATCTTAGAATTGTGGACGGTATGCTATTTCTGCAGAATACAGTTATAGGAATTCCTTTCACTCGACACTAATTCAATTTATGCCTTTTAAAGAAGCAAGCTTATACTATTATCGGAGGAGTTGCCGCGTTTTTCTTGGCCGTGGTTCCCGCTGGTAAAGCTATTGGACAATCCCATTAGACGAAGTCCCAGTCAAAGGTCTAGAGTAGGGTAGAATTTTTGGAGTCCAATGATTATAGATACTGGTGTGAGTGTAACTTTGACGATGGCTACGGAGATTTGTCTGATTTCCATCCTTTTTAGGTCCAATATATAGTAGATTCTGATAGTGGTCCTGGAAGAGTCAGATTAATCAGTTTCGACCACATAGAATATTTTCGGACTCGGACCAATCAAAGAAAGATTAGATAGAACAAACAACTTTTGGAAAAGCATACTCGCAACTATAAATACATTCCACATGAACTTTCTATACAAGCTCTGCACATTGACAACACGCTGTGTTGACCACCCCGCTATTCTTTTTTGGAACGTTTGTTAGCGGTGTTCATTTGCCCCTCTCCAGTTACTGATGCAATGATACCGTCGAGCCATTTTGAAAGAGGCTCGGAAACTATATGACCTTCTGTGTCGAAGAACTCCGTAAACTGCTTCTGTGCCTCTATCGACTTTGAGGAATGCTCTTCAGTGAATTTGATCTCGTATTTCGGTGTGTACTTTTTAATCGAAGACACCACGGATACCTAAGCCAATGCCGTTAACTCATATTGACTTCCAGAGGCTAAATGTATTGTGTACCTTGACATTATCCTTCGATCCCTGATATATTATGCCCCTCTCAACTCTCATAATCCAGAACGTCAATGCCACATTCAAAATAAAGTAAATCGAGACTCCAGCTGCAGTCCATGGCTTTGCCTTCTCAAACCCGACATAGTAATCATATCCGCCCACTAGCACTGCGGCAAGTACTGAAAGGAAGCCTATCACCAGCCTAATATCTATTAGAGTAAATACCTGCTTGTAGCCTCGCGCTGTAAGGATCTAAAGCTAGAGTAAGCTTCCATAGATTACATAATATGAGCTGATTTATTCATTGGTGTAACCTTCACTACTTCGTCATCCGTAGCACTCTTCAGCTCCGATAATGATCTAGATTAATTGGAGTCAGATCGGACTCCGTAGCACATCGCACATTTATACATACGATAAATTGACTTTTGGGCTCTTTTCTTTGGCCATCTGAAAACGATCGAAGAACGAGGTTGACAACAGAAGATGCTGAAAATTATAGTAATTGATGTGAGTAGTTCTCCAACATAGGCGCTGATGCAATTGTCACACGCGCCATCGGGTGTGATTGTTGATCCATTAAAGTTCTGCTCGCCGCCCCGTTAAAAAGAGCGAACTTTCTTTGCGAATGCTAGAATGAATATATTACAATTACAAGATATTAATCTCTTGCCGCGGCATTAATTAATTTAACTCTATACACAAAAACTTATGACATCTTCTCCATGGCCTATACCCCTGCCTTCCTTCTCTCCGACGCAATCAAATTTTCCAGCTTGTGCAATGAGTTCCGAAGTGACAGGCCATTCCTCTCACTGTTCTGCTCTAGATACTCCTCCATCCGTATCCGGCATTGTCTCAACCGCGCTGTAATAGGGAATGGCTTCGCCTGCGGAATAGAGTTCTCATCTTGGCCTGCTGCTGCCTGCTGCGCCATGCTTTCCGAAACAGAGTTCAGCAATATCTCAAAAAGCTCTTTCCAGATATCCTGCTGCCAGTATCTCTTGAAGTTCTGAGTAATGCGATAGTGCTTTCGGCGTCCAATTTGTGAATTACGCGCCGAAGCCACGTTGTTCCAAGGCTCAGAAATAGTCTCGATGTATTTGCCGAACAGCATCATATGCACAATGCTCGCCAGGCCATGATAGTCGACTTGATATGTCCAGGGTCGCAGTTCGCGCATTTCCACACAATCTTGTGCTGTGGTTTTCCAGTCGGCGATGAACTGGACTTCGCGGTTGTGGTCATATACGGTCATGTCGATTGCCCGCCCGAAGTCAATTAACGATATGCCCTTAGTCGACCAGCCATTTTCTCCGCTCCGCGAATATGATGCAGACACGACCTTTGCGAGCTTCGATGATTGGTCGTCAGAAATTGAAAGAGATGCCATTGGACTTGATACTCGGACTGGCAGTATTCTGATCATGCAGTTATCCGGCTTTAAATCTCCGTGAAGTATACCAATACGATGGAGAGCCTCCATTGTTCTCAACAGCTCGATCGTGAAGAACATAACAAGGCACTCATCCAGGCCCATTGCTGGTGTGGAAGATGACTTCACATTTTCTGCCTTGACGAGATTGACAAGATCCAGCACTGTACCCTGGTCGTTATAATCGAGAACAAGGCACGAGCTGTCGTCGAACATGTGTAGTTCGCGGGCACGTATTATTGAATCTCGCGCTCTCATCCGAAGATCATCCGACAACAACGCGTTGAAGCTTAATCGCCTCTCTATTTCTTTCATGATATAGAACTCCCATGCGCTTGGTGGACGTTCCATCTTGATGGCTCGTTGCTTACGACCGCTATCTCGCAACATAATTTCACTAATGTCCGACATCTCGAAAAGATACACTGGGGCAAACGCGCCCTCTCCAAGTTCCTTTCTGAGGTGATAGACTGAACCTCGCAGTTCAAGTTTTGCATGATCAAACGAAGACGGCAAAACGTTCTTATTCTTCATGCATTTCTTGAGCGAGTCTATCATTCCTAGCTTCTGATTATGATAGTTAAAGAATCCGTGAAAGGTGCTCAATGAAGGATCAACATTTTGTAGGATTGAAGCTCTGATCGAGTCATCCATTGGATTGCATAAAAGATCCGTCACGACAGGTGCACGCTTCCATATGTCCCTCACACTGCTGAAGTCCTCAGTAGCCTTAACTGACACGGGCGAAAACTTGATGGTATCTGTGAGTAATTGATCTTCTCTCCGCGGGCCGGGGTATTCAACGAAGGGCGAACTTTCGACAGCTTCCTCAGATTCATCGAATTGCCTACTGCTGCGAACCGAGCTATGCGTGAGAGTTGCGATGGACTCGGTTGTCTCGACTATTGGCGTCATCATTGAAATACCGAAGCGATCTTTAGTAGCCACAGACGGTCTGTCTTGCAGAGGAGTTGCTGGCACTGAAATTTTGCTTGAATCAGGTAAGATTCCATTTGTGCTCACGTGTGGACGCTCCAGATACTTTGACTCTGAAAAGCTCGAGTTATCCTCTGCTGACCGGCAGTTTGATGGAAATTCTACGCAGCTTTCGTTGTATCCTTCACTTGCATAACCACCGCTGTGCTTGCCAGACCTCTGTTGATCAACTGGCTCGTCGTCAGCGTTGTGTTCATCATCATCACTGCTGTCGTCTTCGTTTTCGTCTTCGTCTCCGTCGCCATCCCCGTCTTCTTCTCCGTCGCCATCCTCGTCTTCGTCTTCGTCTTCGTCGCCGTCGCCATCCTCGTCTTCATCAGAATCGCTGTCCTGGTCTTCGTCACTGCTGTCTGCAATGCCCTGCGTTTCGACGTCGTCCATTTCGCAATTGAGCGGCTTGTTGAACATTCCGTAGATTTCATCTGTAGCAGCGCGAGTATGGACGGTCATTGTGGGTGAAGGCGGACGACGACGAGTGTTGTCGGGGGAGTCTAGTGCAAAATTTAGTTTCCATATTAAAAAAATCCCACAAAGAATGACAGTATTACCTTTGAGCGGCATCGTCTTCACAGCTAAACTGCGAGATGAAGTCTCCTGGGAACGCACAGGAGATGGCGTCTCTCGACGTCCTCCCAGAGTATGCGCAGAAGGAATTACACGATCGGTCAATGGTGTCGATGCAGACGTGAATGAGCGCGTATTCAGCGGGGAAACTTCAACTGTCGACTTCACGATGGAGTTCGACTTTCTTCCCCACAATCCTCTCGTCTTTGCTCGCAACTCTTCAAATGAAATCTCTTCCTCTGCACCCTCTGGATAGACCATCTTCAAATCCACGATAAACTTTTCTTCCCTTTTCGATTTCTGACCAGTTGGAACCGCAGGCACCTTGAACTGAGACTGCTGAGGAGGCGCCACATTTTGTGACGATCCGGTATCTCTAAAAATGCTCAACTTTTCTCTCGTCGCGGAAGGCGTCGCATTACGATTCATCCTCATCGTTTCGCCGGCAATAGGTCGGGACGCCATCGTATTCTCCTTCCTTCGTTCGGCAATAGTGCCAATTGATTCCCATCCTCCCGATCGTTCCACATTCTCCGATGCACTTCCATCAGGATCTGCGAAAATAGCCAGCTTCTCCCTCGGTGGCCTTGATATTTCGACCTGATGCTGACTATGCTGCTGAGGATTCGATTCATGATCCACAATAGCAATCTCCTTCGTAGCTAGTGCAGGCCTCAGAGCCACCATAACAGGTGATCTCGGCTCATTCGGATCGGCAGGGTTCGTCTCTACTCGATGCAAGAACTCCATATACCGTTTTCTCAGTCTCTCAATCGGCCGAGCACACTTCTCAATCCCCATCCTAAACACCTCATCCGCCTGTAACTTCCGGCTCATAGCCTCCAAATAATTCGCATACTCTTCATAGTACATTGCCAAGCCTGTACCAATCCCACGCTGGAACATGAACGAAAAGATTTCCCGCGGCGCGTCGTGGTAGCGCATGTATTCGAGCCATACTCGTAGGTACCGTGGGTCGTTCGAGTAATGAGTCGCATCTTGAAACTGCAGCGTGCATCGTTCGAGAAGATTCACGAGCCCGCTCTCGACGCTGTTGCCTTGCGGATATGTCTCATGCGTCCACCGGAGATAGTCCAACCATACTTCGAGCGGGTCGTCGAGTTCGTCGGCAGAGGCGATACGGCACTCAAAATCATGACGTTCGGGGCCGTGTTTACCTCGGGGTGTGCTGATTGCCGTGTCATTAAAGGCTTTGGCGAGAGCAATGGCCGAACGGCCCTCGTGTAGCGGTTGGATGTTCTCCTTTTGGTGCTCGAAAACGTCGAAGGAGATGATGCTCGACGCCATACTAAAAGACACCTTTTCTCTTTTCCAATAACCACTTCAAGAAGAATGAGAGTCGATACGATGGTGCGTGCGTACCAACGTTGCTCGTTAGTGGAGTCAAAACTGGACTTCCCATTGGAAGTCGACGAAGGCATGGCGCGCCAGACAAAAACAATGTATTGCCGCGGCAACGATAGACTCAGATCACGTGCGTCAATAGTGAGCCGCACGATATACTACTTGTGGTACTAATAGATCAGGCTACCGCATTTTCGCCTGGAACTAGCAGATCGTAGTGTCGCTACTGGAGTAAGCTCTGAATGCAATTCCTGAATCGACCATATTAAAACAGGAGCCGACTAATATATTCGCATAATGAGCGTCCATGAACGGCTAGGATAACCAAGATATCCCTAGCTGTAGTTTGTCTGCCAGACTCATACGCTAAGAAATTAAACTAGTAGATTCATACTCATCAACGTGATAGATGGATGCGTATGGCACCGAGTCATCGGCCAATTGCAACAACCAAGAATTGGGCCTTTCTGCGTGGTGCGCTGAATTCTACTTACCATATCATCTCCAGAACGTGTTGCAGGTGGTGTCAGAGCGTGTCTCCGGGAGCCGCATCGGGCAACTGTCGCGGCGCTGCACTTCTACGGCGCAACTGCAACGGCCATCGGCGGCCTATGCGAGCACACGTGGCAGTAATTGAACTATGATTGGGCAACGGCGTGGAAGGAAATTAACAGCCGAGCGCGGTCCAGTTATCCGTTCGACGTCCAGTCGCGAACGATATCTCTCGAGCGCGTTCAACCAAGAACCTCGCACTCGTGCTAGTCGTGGATACCTTACTTCTTCCTGTCTCCTGGGTCGGCTGTCCCTTTTATAATATTCTGACAGCTTGCTGTTGCGTCTGCTCATCTACGATTGCTATTGTTGGTCTCGCCACGCCGCCAGCAACAAGAAGCTCATCATGAAATTCGGACAGCAACTTAAGGACTCTCTTATTCGGTACGTTCTTCGGGCGATCGTCGTTAACTTGCCTTTATGACTAACAGCTACTCTGGCAGCGACTACTACTATTATTACATCGACTATGAGGGACTGAAGGATCTTCTGGAAGCTGGCCAGCCCGATGAGGAATGGACCGAGGAGTCGGAGGAGGCCTTCGTGAGGGCCCTCGAGGAGGAGCTCGAGAAGGTGTATGACTTTCAGAAGCTACGCACTTACTCCATCAACCAGCGCGTCAAGGATATGGACGTCAATGTCCAGCAGGCAATCCGCTCCATCGACACGCTCTCGCCCATGTCGGAACAGGCATTCGAGGACCTCGAGCTCGACCTCGAGGAGATCCTCTCGGACGTGCACGACCTCGCAAAGTTCACACAGCTGAACTACACCGGTTTCCAAAAAATCATCAAGAAGCATGATAAAGTCACGAAGTGGATTCTCAAGCCTATCTTCGCCGCGCGCCTCAATGCTAAACCATTCTTCAAGGACGACTACGATGCGTTGGTCGTCAAGCTCTCGAAGCTTTATGACCTCGTGCGAACACGTGGTAATCCCGTCGAGGGTGACAGCTCTGCGGGCGGAAGTCAGCAGAATTTTGTCCGCCAGACCACGAAGTATTGGGTCCACCCCGACAACATCACGGAGCTGAAATTGCTCATTCTGAAGCATCTTCCCGTGTTGGTCTTCAATGCCAGCAAGGAGTTCGAGAAGGAGGATTCAGCCATCTCGTCCATCTACTACGATAATCCATCACTCGACTTGTATCGTGGACGTCTCGTGAAGAGCGAGGGCGCAGAAGCAATACGTTTGCGTTGGTACGGTGGCATGTCGTCCGACGCCGTCTTTGTCGAACGCAAGACGCATCGCGAAGACTGGACTGGCGAGAAGTCTGTGAAGGCGCGTTTCTCGCTCAAGGAAAAGAACGTGAACGCGTTCTTGCGTGGCGAGTTGACAGTCGACCAGGCATTCAAGAAGATGCGGGAGGATGGCAAAAAGTCGCCGAAGGAAATTGACGATCTGGAGCAGCTTGCGCGCGAGGTCCAATACACCGTTATCACCCAGAAGCTCCAGCCTGCTGTGCGCTCGTTTTACAACCGAACGGCTTTCCAGCTTCCCGGCGATGCGCGCGTCCGAATTTCACTCGATACCCAGCTCTCCATGGTGCGCGAAGATGAATTCGACGGCCGCAGGCGTGCCGGAGGCAACTGGCGTCGCATGGACATAGGTGTCGACTGGCCTTTCAGCCAACTGCCTGACGGCGACATTGAACGATTCTCATACGCCGTTCTCGAGGTCAAATTGCAAACACAGATGGGCCAGGAACCGCCTCAATGGGTTCGTGATCTCGTCGCCAGTCACCTCGTCGAAGCCGTTCCCAAGTTCTCCAAGTTCATCCACGGTGTCGCGACGCTCTTGCCAGAAAAGGTTAAGCTGATTCCCTATTGGCTACCACAGATGGACGTCGACATTCGAAAACCGGCTACTCACCAGTTTGGCATCGAGCGGCCAAACATGTCATCGCAGTCGAATTCGGATGATGTGCAGAGTTCTAATTCCGGCGAGCTGGACGAGGAGGCGATGTTGGATCACGACAACGGCTCTCATCATGCATTGGACGAATCCCACGAGTATGTCTCGGACGACGACGACGATGGTGGTGCTGAAGAGAATATTCCTCTGCTGGGTATTAGTCGTAATGGCAGAAATCGACCGCGATCGGACCCTGTCCACCAAATCAGCGAGATGATGCACCATCTCGGTTCCACAGTCTACGGCTGGGCTGAAGGATTCTTTCTCGAACCCGAGCCATCGCGTGCCCCACCTCAGCTAAACTATGAGCGTGTATTCCACGCTCCCGCCGGTAAACTCATTCACGTTCCCGTACGCATCGAACCCAAGGTCTACTTTGCCAACGAACGAACCTTCCTCACGTGGCTCGAGATCGCCATCTTCCTGTCCGCCGTGGCCGGCAGTCTTCAGAGCTTTGGTGACGTCCGCGCCGTTCGTGCGTCAGTGTTCTTTGTCGTCGCGGCCGTCGCCATGGTGGTCTATAGTCTCGGGCTGTATCTGTGGCGGGTATATGCTATTAGGCATAGGCGAGCAATCAGATACGATGATCGTGTTGGAACTTCGATTGTCTGCTTTGCATTCATTATGTCGATTTTGGTTAATTATGTTATTCAGGTGGTTTAGACAATTGGGGGATTTGGATTAATCGGTTATTTTGGTCTTGACATTTTTTATAATTGGATGTTTTACGGCATTATGTAATTGTACGCGTGAAAACAATAGTTCTGTCTTTTTTGTTGGCACTGTATTTTTGGTCTTGACAGTTATATCTGTATATCTTTGTACAGTACATTGCATTGCATTATCGTTTTTATGGCAATACTCTTTTACGACTTCAGATCGTGGAATGTGTGACGAGTTGGACATTACTATTATCATTGTTATTGTTGTTATTACTATTCTCATTACTATCATGATGTAGTTTTTGAACAGTCCATTTTTATCCACATAATCCCATTCCGTCTCTATCACCAAAAATAATATACAAATCACTCTCCGTAATCACTCGTCAAACTTCGCTATCGTATAACAAGGTTTCCCCTCTTACCTCTTCAAATAATTCTCGAACCCTATCGTCTCCAACTTCTCAGCTTTGCCCAGCACTTCCTCCTCAATTGACGCCGAGTACTGCTCCAGCTTGAGCTGGTACTCCGGCATGAACATCGCAAGGTTCCGGATGGCGAGCAGCGCGGCGTTGGTGCAGTTATTAATGGCGACGCAGGCGACAGGAATTCCTCTCTGCAAAACTAGAAGTTAGTACTTACATAAATTTATGGTGATAAAATGGGTGGTGGGGTCATACCGGCATCTGAACTATCGAGTGCAGCGAATCCACTCCATCCAGTGTGCTTCCCTTCACCGGTACACCAATAACAGGCAGCGTCGTCATCGCGGCAACCATCCCAGGCAAATGTGCCGCACCGCCCGCGCCCGCGATAATAGTCTTCAGTCCCCGCGAGGCAGCCTCTGTTGCGTACTTGGCCATCCGAAAGGGAGTGCGGTGCGCGGACACGATGGTGACCTCGAACGGCACGTCGAACTGGGCCAGAATGCGTGCACCGGCCGCCATCACTGGCAGATCAGAGTCTGAGCCCATAATAATCCCGACGAGGGGCTTCTTGCTCACTCTTTCCTCGGTGTCGGAGAAGGTGGTGCCCTGGATTTGGGCTAGTCGGGTTTCGCACTCGGACATACTGCCGCCGACAATGTTGATATGGCCCATTTTGCGACCACGGCGGGTCGCCTTGCCGTAGAGGTGGAGCGTCGCGCCAGGCGTCGTCAACGAGCGTCTGCAAATCTCTATTTCTGAGTTGGGCGTGTCCCCGCCGAGAATATTGAGCATGATGGCGTTGGTGACCGGGGTCGACAACCGTAACCCGTCCCGCGCGATCGGCAGGCCCAAGATTGCCCGAATATGCGCCTCGAACTGTGAAGTCGCGCACGCGTCGATCGTGTAGTGCCCCGAATTATGGGGACGCGGCGCGAGCTCGTTGAGTAGGATCTCGCCGTTCTCGAGGAGGAACATCTCGACACCGAAGACGCCCGCGCCGGCGAAAGTCGAGACGGCCTGTTCAGCGAGATAGCGCGCTCGGGTTTGTACCGAGTCGGGAATGGACGCGGGCGCGTAGACGAGGTGACAAATATTGTTCTGCTGGACGGTCTCGACTGTGGGATATGACAAAACGGAACCATCGCGTTGCCGGACGACCATCACGGCTAGTTCCTTGGTGAAAGGAGCCCATTTCTCGGCGTATAGCGGCCGTGAGTGAAGAGCCTTGAGGGCGGCTGGGATGTCGTCCTTGGAGGAGATGACAAAGTTGCCCCGGCCGTCATAGGCTTGTGTACGTGACTTGAGCATGTACGGGTATCCCAATTTCGCGCCGGCCGTCTTCAAACTGTCGGGTGTGCTTTCAAGGCTCACCGACTCCGCAGCCGCAATCCCCCGCTCAATTAAATGCTCCTTCTGCAGGTACTTGTCCTGAATCAGCTTTATCGTCTCTGGCGCAGGATGGATCTCCAGCTCTGGTTTCTCCTTCTGAAGTTCCAGTAGTACGTCCGCGTTGACATGCTCAATCTCGACTGTAAGAACGTCGACTCGCGAAGCCAGTTTCCTCACAGAAGACGCCTCGGCGAATGACCCTGTAACGTGCTGAGTAGACGCCCGTATCTGTTTCGCGGGTGCGTCCTCCGCATCGAGGATCAATGTCGAGATGTTTAGTCGGCTAGCGGCCTCCACGAGCATTCGACCAAGCTGCCCGCCTCCGAGAATACCAACTGTTCGAGAGTCCATTCGAAATATGCAATGAGTAGAAGACCGATATGCGTAGAGCTGATAAAGAATAGTCGTCCTCAGCGCTAATGGCTCGTCAAGGCTGCAGTGCCAAAAATTTCTTGTTGCCCAAAACGCGCTATGAGATTGCACGTGACAAGACTAAACCCTAACTTGCATTACTCGAGAACGCGCCTCGTATGTTTCCATTCCGGACCACCTTGAGTGACCTGGGACGAAGACGCTCCCACGTCCGTTATGCTGGGCCGCTGTGTAGCTTTCCACTTTTGCGCCGTCGAATAAGACGTCTAGAGTAGAGTTCGTATTAAACTGAGATGACGGTTTAGCGTAATTTTATATGCTTATACTTTATAGTCTTGCTATGAGGTTCTATATTTTATATTCGTGGCCTTCTCCTGATTCTTGATTATCTTATACTAGGTTTAATGGACTGGTATTAAGAATTGGCATCTTTACATGTAGTTATTACTATTGATTGATTTGCAATGCATGGGAGATTGTGGTGATTATGAGATCCATTTTTGGACAATAACCCTTGCCCGGTCGCCTCCGCACTGGGGGGAAGTATGAATGATGATAATAGGTAGGTAATAGGATCTTGTACCCGTCTGCGTAAAATAAGAACGTATGCGTCCTTCAGTAAGCCAAAGGGAGTGGAGTGTGGTCAGTCAGTCGCAATCTTTTAGCCACGAAGTGCGGTAAGTGCGGACAAATGACGGTGAGGTTTGATATGAAGTGAGACAAAACGGACAAGACGCCGGGTGCCGGAATGATGCAGTTAAATGTAGATTAAGTAGCTGTCAAATAAATCACATTCTATGATATGTAGGATGCCATTTGAAGCATGAAACGAAACCTAACACAGGTAAGCTAATTTTGGCTAGGATAAATAAAGTGACAGAGAGGGAATAGGTTAGCTATATTTCTCTAAGATGGTCCGCAGTTAGTGACGTCGATGCGAGAAAAAAACTTAAGCCACTGTAAGATGTATCGTATCGTTGGCAGATATCGCACGGCGAACTGCAGGGACTGCAGGGTCCATCAAACAATCTTGTGAACTTTTCACCTTGTGACCCAGGAGCAGGGTCCGGAGTGCGATGCGACGCGACAAGTCTTTGGCCGGATTGTCTTGAGAGAGTCACTTTGGCAAGAGCAAAACTCGCGACGCTATACTGCCACGGAATATTTCGGACGGCATATATTCTGGTCCCGGACATCGAAAACGAGTTTGTTTGTGGTCGCGTGCAAGTCTTCACTCGCCCTCCTCTAGCCCAAGTACGCCATTAAATTACGAGCAGATGTAAAAAGCACCCCGCGCAAACAAAAAATAAACTACTATATGCGATTACATCCCCTTCAGCCAGTTAAAGATAGCAAGTGCTTAAGTTGCTTGGGAAGGCTAGAGGCAAAAACGCTGACATCGCACAATGTCGCGGGCACGGGGACACGTGCATGTGTCAACAAAAGCGTTGTGACGTCACGTCGGGGCGTCTGCAGGGGCCCCATGCAGCGCTACTGCAGGCACGACGTTTTTGGCGTCACATCGCCCAGACTTTTTCGTGCCACATTGCTCATTCGTCGTTCGCCATGGATCGTGCTGACGAGTTGATTCTACCTCCGAATGCAGTGCTGTGGGTAAAGGACTCATGCGAGCATCATGGAAGAGCAATTGATGTAGGCTGAGCAAATCTCAAAACTTGGGGATCACCGTAGAACGGTTGGGCGCTTAGAGGTTCTGCCAACTGGCGCCTCGGAAACGTCGAGCTTAGTTGGGATGTTGAATCACCGTCGCGCGTGGCGCTCGAACTGGAACATGTCTATTGTTTGCAAACTATATTTGTGTTCGCCCACGAGTCGGGGTACCCAACCGGCTAGTAGGATGAATCGAGGCCAGATTGATGGTTCTAATTATTGATCCCTAAGTGGTTTGCCTCAGCTGTGAGGTGCTCATTCTCTTCGAAGGCGATCTAACGCAACTGTAATTAAATGTTAACTAGATTTGCAAAATAGCAGCCGCAGCCATCCTTCGGCAGTCCCCGGCAGTATTGAGCTAACCGGAGCAGGGTTAGCGGGCTTGGCCGTGAGTTGATTCAGCGTCTCACGTCAAGGTAAGGGATGCCTGGCGATTATGTACTGGCTCCGAGAGCCCGTCGAGTCGAGCAAGCGAGACAAGGTTATGCAGCAGCA
>PPJX02000159.1:0-28523 GCA_003705915.2 Lipomyces lipofer | reverse complement strand
ATACCCCATACCCCATACCCCATTACAGCATCAGCATGGTTAGTAAACTCATGCAAAAATAGGGTTAGTCCTTTGTTTACAGTTAAACGTACTATTTCATTTGAACAATTATGTGGCAAAATGATACTAATTGGAAGTCAAAAAAAAAACGCCACATCGTCTCACCGGCGGCGCGTGGGAGCCAGAATTCGATGATGATCACAAGGATGGCACGTGCGCCGTGCGGCTCTAGCTTTTAGCGACTTGTGTAACGCTCTCAAAACTATCGATTCACTTCGTTCATCAGGAATTATGGCATTTATACCAGGATTAAACTGGTTACACACGTAACGACAGGAGTAATTAAATACACAGCGTGAAATAGAATAAACCATACAATACAACCATGACTCGCAATAAATGCAACCTTAAGAACAGCTGTTGGAACCATATCATCAATTAGCTTGAAAACATACTAGACATAAACACGAAAAATCCAAGAGTTCACTCTAATCGACACGACCTTCACTTGTATCAGCCTCGCTCTCGCCATCCTTTCCGTAGGCGGCGTGCCTCAACATAGTTCGCTTCTTGATCTCGTTCCACGTGCTACCGCGCTTGTGACCAGAACTACTCGACTCAGTCGAATCACTAGAGCCTCTGCTGATTCCCAGTTCGACTTCCCCGCTCTCAGGCACACCTTCAACCTTCTCGTCATCTTTACTATCAAGTTCAGGCTTGTAGTCTTCGTCAGCACCCTCAACAGGAGGCAACTCTCCATGCTGCATTACCTCTGACTCTTCCGCCAACAACTCCTCATCCTCAACCAGCTCCGCATTCCGCACCCATCTCCGCCGCCGCGTATACTTCCCAAATGCATCTTCCTTCGCCGGCTTCTTCCACGTATTGTCATAATACAACCACCCGTCCTGATCGCCATTCGAGTCATCCACCCGCCACTGCGGATCGACCCACTCCCATCGCATCCCCGTGCCCTCCGCATCCGGCAGTGTGAAGTCATCGAGACCGGGACAGTCGTTTAGGAACTCGTCGGTCCAGGCGGTACGCTCGTAGGCGAGTAGATTGGCCGTCCAGCCAATGCCGAGCCATTTCCGCTGGTTCTCGTAGACAACGTAAGTGAAACGCACAGAGTCGGTGTGTTGGTGCTGCGCGTGGGCGTCGAAGGGGCGGGCATGCAAGCTGTCGACTACGTCACTCGTGAGGGTTGAAGTTGCATCCGCGGATGAGGATGTGTGCGATGGGCGAGCCCGGCGGGCGGCGAGTGGAACGGGATGCACAAAAGATTGCGAGCGCTTGCGGCGGGAGAAATCGAGGCCGGTAACATAGAACGTTAGAAGGCGCGCAGAACGGGAACGCCAGAGGATTGTGCGTGTGACACGGGCAGGGAGAGAGTGGTATGTAAGAATGAATATCCCGAAAAGGAGGAGAATAAGTCGGGGAGAGAGGATGTAGAATGCGATGATGATGTAAATCGGAGAGAGGAAGAGAGTTGTGAAGAGGAGTCGGGTGATATCTCTGGAAGTGAGGGATAAAGACGTCACAGGAGAGAAGAACATATCTAGCCGTGTGGTAAGCGTCGTGAGAGTGTGAATGATTGCATCCAATGTCGGATGTACTTCTTGCTCTTTACGAATGTTAGCATCTCGAACCAACGACTAACAGCTCCACTTCATACCTTTGTCAATCGACGTATGCAAAGATACATAACTAGCTACTCCACCCACAGCTATTAAATGACCAGTATATCTGATGAGTGTCTCCCAGTGGAGCACAATTCCAGCCCACACCGCTACCACAAGGAACGATGCCCACACATCGTTCGACGTCCATGTCAGCAGAGACGCCGCCCGATCAGCAGCCACTATATACGGGTACGCAAGTGATAGTGCCCGCGTCACTGCTGGTGGTGTCTGTGCAAGGAGAGGAGAGTTCTGATGTATATGGTTCGACTCAGGGGCCACGAAAGTGGCGTAGGTAGGGGAGGCAGAGACAGCGGTGGTGGCCGAACCAGGCGGCGCCACGCCAGTTGGCGCAGCAGCTTGGGCAGCGGGCGCAGACATTGAAATCAGCCAGGGAGTCTCAAGCGCGGCCATGCATCTGCATGGTGATCTTCGAATGGGATATATAAGAGAAAAGCTGATGAAGATGTGAGATGCGATGTCGACGCGATGGATTCGCACGGGCACGAGCTCACTCGGCCCAGTCGGTACGTCCAGACTAAAACTGCAGATTCACAGCAGTCACGTCCAAAGCACTTACCCGGCCATGATGTCCCATGACGACGTTCAGCTGGGACCTAGAATCCGAAACCTGTTCAGTATCCAAGCCTTATGTTACTAGTACTCTCTAAAGAAGATTGTGGCAGTTCTCTCTAAAGAGGGCCCTGGCAATTCTTAAATGGTTATTACTAACTCGTTGCAAAAAAATAGCTAACAGACTGTGAATTTTAAGAATAACCTGGAGTCTCCGACAATGCTCCTGCGGATTAAGGTTAGTCCCCGATAAGGTGAACTTCTAATAGAGTTAATGAGACCAGGAGGGCCCGACGAACAGCTGACCCATCTGACTCAAGCCAGCTCATCGCCATTTTTGGGCAGCTCTTCCTGCTTTATAAAGTAGATACTGCTGTTGCAGAACCATGAAATGAATATATATTGCTTTCGTTGCGATTTTGCTTTTGTTACCTGTGTTCGAAGGCATTTGATATAGGTCGATAACGATCGCGAAACTTTCCTCCCAACGAAAATTCTGAACATCGTCGACGCGTTGTGGGTCATCAGTTAACTAAATCGCTTCCTACTTCAATAGCCTGTCGAAGCATATTAACGATGCCCATTCCGCTCACCAAGTCCTCAAAGATCGTGATTGTGGGTGCTGGCGAGTTCGGCCTCTCGTCTGCTTACTATCTCCTCAAATCCGGATATGAATCTGTAACGATATTGGACCGAACCGAGCCTCCTGTTCCAGATGGCACCAGTGTAGATATTTCGCGCATTGTGCGTGCGGACTACGATGATATTGTGTACGCAGAAATGGTTATAGAGGCATTGGAGCTGTGGAAAACGGAGTATAAGGATCATTACTTCCCGTGTGGATTATTGTGCATGACGCCGGCTGATAATCCAAAATATCTGGCTGACGCGCTGAAGAATGTCAATGGCAAACTGGGTTTACCGGTGACTAAGTTTGAGTCGGGGAAAGAGGCACAGGAATACTATGGCCTACATGAAGGCGCACTAGAAGGATTGGCGGGTTACGTGAGTCATGATGCCGGATGGGCATATGCGCAGACGGCTGTGAAGCAGCTGTATGAATCATGCGTGAAACTAGGACTTATGTTCACACAAGCGAAGGTCGACGAAATTCTGTATGATGAAGGAGGCACTTTGGTGTCTGGTTTGAAGCTAGAGAATGGCGAAACTATTATTGCGGATTTATTCATCATTTCAGCGGGAGCGTGGACTGACTCCTTGGTCGACACGGGGTCACGGATGGTTGCCACTGGACAGGTACTGCTCGATTATGTAGAGCTATTTAGCTATGTCGTGTTGATACTAAATTCAAATAGCCTGTTGCTTTTATCCAGCTCACAGACGACGAATACGAGAAAACGAAGAACCTTCCTATATACATCAACTTCGTTACAGGTTTCTACGTATTCCCTCCGCATCCCGATTCCAAGCTCGTAAAGGCCGCTCGTCACAGTTATGGATACACCAATTTTGTTCAAACCACTTCAATAGATCGAGTCTCATCTCAACCTCCAGCCGTCTCGTATTCAATGGGCGAGACTCCACACTCTAGGAGAGACCTTCCTAAAGACGCAGATGAATGCCTAAGGAAAGGCTGCAATGAGTTCCTCGGTAATGACATAGCTAAGAGAGTGTATGCGAGGACGAGAATATGCTGGTACAACGACACGCCGACGAAGGATTTCTTATTCGACTACAAGCCGGGCGTGGATAACCTTTTCATTGCAACCGGTGGCAGTGGACAGTATGTTAATATTCCATTTCCTTCTCGCTTATCTGTATTATTAACATGTACCCAGTGGCTTTAAATTCCTTCCCATTATCGGAAAATATGCTCTCGGCTGTCTGGAACGCTCTCTGAAACCAGAACTATTGGAGAAGTTCTCCTGGAGGGAAGACATTGCAAGGAAGGAGGATTTGAGCAGAGGAGGGACACCACTTATGAGCTTGCATGACGCCGAGAATGGAAGATGATTCTATTCTTGGATCACGGAGTAGCAATAGATGATAAAAGGCATTTCATTAGAAACCAAACTTTTTATGTCGTACACAAGCGCAAACAATACCCAAATATTTACAAAAATATTCCACGAAAATGCAAATGCTATACATATGTTACACAGAAGTCTATGGAAACATTCAATCACAATCCAACGAGAAGTCATACTATCATCGTCTATCCCTGAATTTCCGTCACCTCGGCGAAATATTGTCTTAAGACAAGAGCCAACACCGACGGTAACTCTGAGATATTCCTAACGATAACGTAAAACTCGAACGGGAACGAATTCAGGTACTTCGTCACTTTGAGCTTCATGTTCCCGTCTTCTCCCGTCTCGTACGTGACTTGGCTCAGATCCAAAATCGACGACGAATTTGCGGGTAAAGAATCGCCAGAAGAGGAATTGCCACCAGTCTTTGTAAGGCCATCGACGATGATAAATACCAACATGATCTTTTGCTCCCGCGCGTGTCTAACCAGCCGCTGTAGGGCCGTGTGATCCTCGCATAGACCGTCAGAGATGATGATTTCCAGCTGCCACATATCACCCTTGGAATCCAACCTTGCTTCCTCAAAGAGAGAAACTGATCTCTCGACGAGCGCGTGGACGTCCGTCTTTGTCTGTGTGAAGCCAAACCACTGGAATGCTTGCGCTCCCGCCTCAGACGTAAATGGCTTCTGGAAGGGATGCACGACTTCACATGTCTCTCCGAATCTGACAATAGAGATCTGTCCTGCTTCAAGACGCTCAAGGGCTTTGGAAACAAGCGTCAGAGTGTCAAACGCCAGGTCGACACTCTGGGACTCAAACATAGATTTCGAATCGTCCAACGAGATCATCACCTGGTATTCGCGCTTGCTGGGCTTCGTGCGGCGCAGCCAGATCTTGTCCTTCTTGTACTGACTCGCGATGTAAGGGATGATGCGCTTCATGTTGAGTCGCTTCCCGGTTCTGAAATCACCGCGAAGCTTTGTTGAGAGTGTGGGCTCCAAGATGAGACGGAGCTGCTCGCATAGCGCGTTAGAGAGTTCTTGAGTTGCGCGCTCATGGTGCTGCCAGAGAGCGCGTGCCTCACCGAGGGACCGGTACGCGACGTCCTTGTCATCGCTGACTTGTATTAGCGTCGTTACAGGCAAGGCATCTTCCTCGAGGTGATTGAGATCCTCCTCTTCTTTCAGTAACTTATCGTACTGGCCGATCTCATCCACCTGCTTCCGCTCGCCGACAAGACCTCCCATTACTTGCTGCGTCTCAGTAGAATCTTCCGTCTCGTCTTTGGGAGCATTACGCTCGTTGTCTGGATTGGCTTCAGGTAATGTCGGCTCCTCAGCTTGGACTTGAGGATCGTCGATGGCCATGGAATCATCTTCGACCATCTGTCTCATGTCGTTCGACGCAGTGCCAAGTGCTTGTGTATCGTGAGTCGCGTCGCTCTCATCCATATGTTGATACTCATTAGAAGATTCCTATTTTTGCTGTTAGTCGTGCTGTTGACGCCATAAGTGCCTACAAATGTGGACCTACTTGAGCAGTGTCCGTAAGAGTCTCATCTCTCTGCTCCTTCTCGGCTTCTTGAATATCCTTATTCTGACGATGCCATTCTTCAGACGCGTCTCCAAGCTGCCGCTGCTGCTCATTCGCCTCAGAGAAGTCATCCTGCGCGGCCGACGTATGATTCTCGTCATTTTTTGCGGCGGATCCCTTCTCGGTCGCATTGTTATCTTCATTGACGTCCTGGGCGTCAGCATCTTGGCCGTCATCTTGGGTGCCTTCGCCACCCTTAGCCGCTGCCTCGGCATCCATGTTCTCATCTTGAGCTTCTTCGGGACCATGAAGACCTTCGCTTTGCCACATAGGGCTCTCGTCCTTGGAGGTATCATCCTCCTGCTTGTCGTCGCGATTCTGATTTTCGGCGTCCTTGTCGAGGACGTCCTCATTATTGCCGTCCATGTCATCCGCCGGGACATCTTCCGCTTGGGACTCAGCTTGAGCATCTGTGATAATTGTTAGAACTTTCAGGGAAGTAAGTAAGAAAGTTTGTACCTTTGATATCCTCAACTTCTTGTTCATTATCGCCCTCTTTATCTGAAGCCATGTCGACATCATCATTCTGGTATTTCTCTTCCGGACCGCTGGGTTCCTCGTCTGCCAATTCTGGCTTCTCATCGAATTCCAATGGATTATCTAATGGATCGCCCTCAGATGGCAGATCGTCGTCATTATTATCGTCCATTTTCATGTCGTCATTGTCATCGAGATTCATATCTTCAGGAAGTTCCAATACGTCGCCTTCGGGCGCAACAGGGTCGATTTCTTCCCTATTACCTTGTTTGACATTATCTTCCTGCTCCATGGCGTCGTCCTCGTTTTCCTCGCCTTCTTCCATCGCTTCTTTGACATCATCAAGATTATTCTGCTCAGGAACCTCTGCGTCCTGCTCATTTTCCTTCGCAGCGAGATTGTCTATGTTGGTAACTTGCTGTAGTTGCTGCTCAGTACTCTTCTCTTTCGATTCCTCCTCAGTATTCCCGTCATCCCACATCTTCTCGTCAACAGCTGAAGGATCTAACTTATCCACATCTCCAACCTCCTCGTCCAACTCCTCATCCTCATCGCCCTCACTACCCTCGTCCTCCTTCTCCTTCTCCTCACCCTCAATCTCCTTCGCGTCTCCCTGCATATCACCATCCATATCCACCGCATTCTCCTCCTCCTCATTTTTATCGTCACCTTGATCCTCATCTCTCTCCATCTTGTCCTCTTGCTGATTCGCAAGGTCAGTCAAATCTTCGTCATCCGTTACCGTCTTGCTGATATTCTGCTCTCCTTGACCATCTCCAAGACCAGTTCCCTGCTGCGTGGCACCGGAGTCATCCTCATCCGACTGCTCCTGTGGTGAGCAGAAGCCAGACGTTGCAACCGAGCAGAACGACTTCAATAGTATCAGTGTCGCCTTCGCAAGCGATGAGTGATCAGCTGAAACATTGTGGATGAGTTGCTCCGAGAAGTCCAGGTAATCTTTCAGCAGTGGCGTCGTAAATGAGAATAATGCGCCAACAACCGATGAGGTGAGTGGCGGTTCGATATCCAAGCCATTGACAATCTGAAGACATTGCTCGGACGCGGACACGATTTTTGCGAATTGCAGCGATTGTAGCATCTTCGACGTTCGCTGCTTCGACAACGTGATCCAGTTGTCGCTCTCCGTTGTGATCTTCGTCTGTGATATTATTCTGACGTTCTGAACAACAACAAGGACGGAGTCCGACACTGTTCGAAGGGCCTGGTCAAGTTCTTCGAGTGATATAAATGCCGAACCTTCTGACTTGTCCACTGATAGCTTCGACGTGAATTCGGACGAAAGGAAGCTCGTAACAGTTTCGATGATGTAGCTGTACGCTGGATGGCGCTCTCCAAATGTCCTAAATTCACTATACAGTTCTTCAACTGCGTCATAGACTTCGTTGACAATTGCCATATCCGGCGATGAGCTAACTGATAGACAGTTCGGCTCGGGCACACCTTCCATCTTGCTGATCAAGAGCTGCAATACGGCCTTCCATTTGCCGAACAAGCTGATCACGCTGCTGTCCTTGTCCGCTGTGAGCTTCAGATGTGCCAATGATGCCAAGTGCCCGTATTCAACTGTCGAGGCGCACAGCTTGAGGATCTGAGACAACGTACTTAGCTTATGTCCTCTGAGATCCAGTTTCTGGAGCACATTCGTCGACGACAATTTAACAAGTGAATCGAACTCCTGATAAAGATTCTTTGCTCCTGTGTACGCACTGATCGCTGTCGAGATCGACTCTCGCTGAGAAATGAGAATGGAGAGGAGACTCTCCGCGCATCCCAAGCCTCTCTGAATTTGCGCCGCGGTCAGATCCTCAGCATGATTTGTAACGCAAGAGCGAACCCGGGGTAGCATCTCCAGTACCCCGAAGAAATAGTCGTCGAAGTTCTGTTGTAGAGTGGTGGACTCTAAAATATTTGTTCGTGTCAAGATCTTCGTGACGCTGTCCTGGCTGCTGATTACGTCTGGACGAACACGATACTTGAGGCCCATCTGCTTTAGTTCTTTCATAGTGTCACTCAGAAGCTTGGCCTTTCGAGTCTTCAGGAACTGCACGATCGCCTTATTCTCTTTTGTGAGAAGCGACGGCGTCTCTTTACGGAGCTGTTGCATATCTGCAACGAGATCCGCAGCGTACCCGACCAGTGATGGCCCTTCAACTTTCAGGATATCTGATCCGTAACGTTTTAGCAGTAACGACGTCGTAGTGATATCAGTCAATCTCTCTGGTCTGGAAGCCCACCCGGATATATTGTTGGAGCATAATTCTAGAGCGCCAGGGACAGACTGCAGCGACTCGGTGACCATCTCGCCAGCATGTATGACGGGTTCACCTCGAATATCTTCTCTGAGAACAGAATCACCAAGGCCCGCGTCCAGAGTCGGACGGACTGGCTGCGACAATACCTCGCGGAACTTCCTGACTGACTTGTAGAGCTTATGGTGAGAACGCCGCGCGCTTTCCTTCAGAGCCTGGAAGTTTGTATCCTTCCAACTCGCAAGCAATATTGTCTCTGACACTTCTTTCTCCAGTACCTTTCTCTGAGAATTTATGGAATCATTTATAGTTGGAATGAACTGCTCGTACAGACGACTGACAGAGCGAAGTGATTGTGCAACGTTCTGGAGCCCTTGGTGCTGTGAAAACTGGAACGACTCTGCATGGGCAGCGAATGCGCGTACTAACTGCAGCCTTGCGATGAACTGACCCTTCGGGGAGTTTCCGATGAATGCCGTAATTGCTTGCAGCAGCTCATGGACATACGAATTGTCATCGATGTCTGCTTCACCAAGTCTCACCGGAATGGATATCACATTCTCATAGACGTAGAAAAACCACTCGGAGGCCCTGCTCTTTATGTCTTCTACTTCTTTGTCGAACAGAGACGACCAAGATGCAAGTTCAAGCCTTCGCCATTCGATAACTAGCTTGCTCAAGGTATCGATGTGGCCATTGACTGAGTATTCTCGACTTGCTACCTTCTGCCACTCGTAGAGCGCACTAAGTTCCTTCTCGACTTGGTTCAAGAACTGGGCTACCGGCGTAGTGGTTGGAAATTCGAGCAGTTCTCGGCACGTTGAGATCGCATCTCCGAGGGTCTCGTGTTCTGGCCATCGCTCAATAAGTTCTTGCAGGCGAGTCCTCAGTGAAACGAATACCTTCGTAACTTTCTCAGCTTCATTGATGTTTTTGTCCGTATAGAAATTGCTGCGCTCAGAGACGGTGGTATCATTCATCTTCTCAATCAGAGCCGCAGTATAAATAGTGACTGCTGGGAGCGATCTCTTGACAACCGAGCTGTCAGCTGCTATCTCTTTCTTCGTGATTTGATGCAATGATAGCAATGAATCGGCGATAGTATCTGTAATGGACGCAGGACCATGCGTATTTCCGAACAGTCTCAAATAGAAATCCATCACTCTATTATCTATACCAGTTTCTTCTCGTTCACGAGTCGCGTCCAGCGAGACTACTTCATCATAGTCAGGGAACATCTGCTTGAACTCCATATCCTCTTCCTCGGAATCTACCACTGGCTTATAAATGGTCGATTCAACCTGCTTCTCGGTGTCGGCGCGCTTCTTGTTGAGCGACCATTGGTAGTATAAGCGCTTGTACACATTATTCACAGCGTCCAAGCTGTATTTATCAAGAGAACCGACGGCTTCCTGTCTGACAGCCACCCATTGTAACAGATTCAATAGCAATCTCTTGGACAGATCTTGCGGTATGTTCCCTTCCAGAATAGTATTCATCATTGACTCTGATATAGAAGATACTATCTGCAGCCTCATTGCTGAGCCATCTATTAGCCATTCAAAACATTCCAGTGAAATCTTCTGCGTCGGATGTGCGAAGGATAGGATTCCAACACCAATCTTCATGAAATATAGATATTGCTCAAATATCTCGACTATGTCCATATAGTAAGGAAATTGTCTGTGCAGCCGATCGATCAATTGATACGAATTTCGCTGAAACATGGCCGCTATGTCCGATGCTCGCACAGTACCATCGGAAACGTCAACAATCAAGCGATCTATATGATCTCCATCCAAGCACGACTCATAATATCTATGGAGCTCTTGGAATAGTGCCTGGGACTGAGAGACATCCGGTCTGAAGCATGACGGATGTGGTAATGTGATAGCAAGCGTCTCGAGGTCTGATTCCAGCGCCTGTAATCTAGCACTACCGTGATCCCCAGTGAAGACTTTTTGAACTAGGCGGACAGCCTCCAGAGCAGAATTACAACGAGCTTTCTTGCTTTGTAACCGACTGCGCTCGACATATGGCTTCATTGCTGGATCATACGGCGAACTAGGAAGATAAAGACATATTAATACTTGAGAATATTTGACAAGTATTCTACCCAGTTTCGCTTGGTTCAGCTTCTTATTATGTGCATGAGCAGAACTAATAACGGCTCTGACGTCACGAAGAAGAGGAATAAATTGAATGGCGCGATTGGACGTTTCCTTCATGTACGTCTCGGCTTCCTTGAGCTGATCTTCGAATTTCTGGCTTGGCTCCAAGATGGCACTGAACAGAGTGTCAAATCCACGGTTCCGACTTTTGTCCTCATGAGCCATAACAATCTATCATGTCAGTCGATTACTTTTCACAAATAGCCAAAAGAACCTGAAACGCTCACCTGATACATGTGTTGGAGCAACACTTGAAGCAGAAGAGTAAACTTATCCGAGCAGATGTGATCGCTGTTCGTCGACAAGACTCCACCAAATAGTGCAAGTTCTTTCCTCATTTCTGAAATGTCTGTGACACGACCGTTTTCCGCCGTATTGCTACTTTGGGTTTAGATATCCTTCCATCAATCAATCCAAAAGACAGGCTTACATTGCATTGACTAGATCCGCAAGTACCCCGTCATTGAAGAAATCAAAAATGAGTTCGTCAGTCGAGGGATCGGGGAACAGGGAAGCAAAAAGTGGTTTAATATTAGGAACTGTACGTGTTAGCAGATGTAAGTCATGATTTTGAGGGCAGAGCTTACTCGGACTGTCGACATTATGCAAGTACAAAAGTATCGAAGACGAAGGTCTTCCAGCAAGATACGACAACTCGAGATATTCCGCAGACAAGTCCACATTCTAAGGCTGCGTTAGATGCCTTTACCTACCAAACTATTTATCAAAAAGAGAACATACCATATTCTGAGAAATGACGTAAAGTTCTTTGCACCTTAAAACGAATCCCAATACCGTCGACCACTTCGACTTGTTCCCATTACCCATCGCCCCCTCCGATATGTCTTTAATGAACTCTTCAACATCTCTTTTCAACTCCTGGAGAAACATGTAAGCCAAGATCCTCTTACATGAACAGATTTTCTATCACTGACCTCAAGTGTCAAATTAGTGGGCAGTTTGTTTCGCAGCACCAATGTCACATTCTCAAGCAGCTTTTGATGTAGCGGCACAAGCAACTTCTGTCGATCTAATAAGAGCATTAACACTTGCGTATTACAACCAAGTCAACACTAGTATATCATACCCAAATCAATCCCTGACGAAATTTGATCCAACTTCCGTGCCAATTCCAATAGATCAAAATAAATCTGCCAACTCTCTGCCGATATCGGAACTGCAGGATGCATCTTCGACCATATGATCTCCATGGACTGGCCAGTCTTTAGTGTAATCTTAGAACTGAACAAACCCAGAGCATTTTTCAGGTGACTCCAATTCTTAGTCTTTGTTATCCCTTCATGCAAGTTCTGTTCCTCTAAAGCGTTGATTATAGTTTCAAGCGTATCGCAGTATATAGGAAATTGGCTCTCATCAACGTTTGCAGAGTCTGCAAGATTAACCATATCTTCCCAGAGATCGGACAGATCACATAACTTCCTGGCCACAACCTGGTGCGCGTTAGCATGCTATCAATATAGTTATGAAGCTTCCAAAACTCACCAATGGTACGGCTCTTAACCCTTCTCCTTCAAGGATAAATTTTAAAGTATCAACAATAGCAGCTAAGAGAAAAAAGAGATAATTGGAAGATGTTGTCGTCTTCAAGCGGTTGATGGAGGCTGCCGATCTTTCGATATAATTGAGTTTCGACAACTTGACCTTCTGCGCCCGCAAATTGATGGCTTCTATTCTCCCTTTCATATCTATTAACTTGAAAATCGCGTCGTAGACGACGGCTAATTCCTTCACGTCGATGTGCTGCATTTGATTCTTAAAATATGCTATGCCATACGAATTCGACAGCGCGCAGTAGCTCTACATCAATATATTCATCAGTACTATATACTATGAAAGAACTCGGCGAGTACAAGCGCAAGGAAGGAAAAGAGTAGCAATGAAAGAAAATTTTTAAGCACCTGATAGTCTCCGTAACTAGTCAATGAAATATTGTCATAAATATGACGGATTTCACGAGCAAAAGAAAACTGTGTGAAAGATTCGAAAAGTATCGCTATCCTGCCCGATCCGAATTTCTCGTCATATGAAAATAGCGATGAGTTATGAACTGCCTGCATCCAGCGCATTATTGTGTGAGAGTATATTGTAGGCATGTGATCTATGCAAGCCAAAGCCAGATATTTGCTTTCGGTATCGACAGATAGTGCGAGTACATCGTTCAATAGCCCATATACCCTCATCGCGGCGGTGTCGATTGGCATTTCTCCACTTAGGCCGTTGAACTTGATCTTCGCTGCGCCCAGGGAGAGGCCGCCTAGTGCCTCAAGGATGCTGCTATCAGAATTATGGACACTATTATCGAAATTCTGTGTCGATATGTGCAAAATTTGTTTATCATAATCCGAGGCACGATTCTGAAGATCGTCGAGGAAGATCTCGATTCCACGATTTCGCATCGCTCGTGATAGTTCACCATGATGAGGGTCAACAGTGAGGAACAGTCTGAAATTAGGATGTGGCGTTACTATCTTGAGCTTGCCATCATCGAGTCCACGTTCGTTTATCACCAGAACACCATTTGGCTCAAGAAGTGAGTTGAGCCTATCGAGGACGGAAGGACCACAGAGATTTGCATTATCTAAAACAAGCCAATGCCCCGTTTCAACCGCACGAACCAGTATACCATCGAACCACTCGAACATTGCTGCTTGTTTTTTTGGGTCAGAAGCGTCTTTCTTAAGTTTTGAGATCTCGTCAGTAAACACAAGAATATCGTTCTGGCACTCAATTCCAATGGATTCTGATAGATTTTCGAAAATCCTCAGAGCATCATCTAGACGACTAGTAGACGTCTCAGAGACTGAGTGAGCCAAATCGAACAGTTCTACTGCTAGCGATGAACTGCACTCAGCCGCCAATAAGTCAGTAGCAAATAAGCCGATATTATCCCATAATTTTGAAGCTCTTCGGCTCAAGTCGAGTTGCTCAAATCCTCCCACAATATCCATGCTATCCACGTCGCTGTTTATCGCAAATTCCTCCAGATGAACGCCGACTAAATTTGCAAGAAGTCTAATAATACTCGTCTTCCCGGAATTTGGCGGTCCAATTAAAATAGCTGGCCATGACATATCAACGCAGGTCATCAAAGTTTCAAGTGGTAAGAGATTGCATTGCAGTATAGCGAGATTTGGCATTGCGACCGAATTACGCTTCGTTGTCTTTCTAGGAAGAAGGGAATGCCCCACTTGAATGTAACTCTCAGCAAGCGTGTAGCTCAAAGAGCGTGAGCTGTAGTTCTCGTTAAAATGGTTCTCATATAGCCTATCGACCATGTTCCGGTCCTCGACGGTTCTGAAACGCTGCTTGACGACGATATCGAGGAATTCCTTGGCCGAATAGTTATTGCTCACATTACTCGATTGAACAAGAAGCTGAAACCACCTAATAGTATCTCGTAGATTGAACTCCCAAGGCGCTCCAAATTGGCCTAAGTGCTTGTTCCTGGACGTCTCTTGCTCCAATATCGTTACAAACTCGATGATGGCCTCCGCCATTTTAATATTAATATTGGGGAACAATTGACGAGTGATGACGTTGAGATCTTGAGGAGTTAGGAGATCAACGTAAACCACTGTGAAACGGTTGACAAACGATTTAGGCAGACCCTTACGGCCGCCTCCTTGATAATGTGAATTCTGCGCAGCGAACACTTTAAAATTTGGATGGCAGCTGAATGTTCGGTCCAGTTCGGGAATGTATGCCTCGGCTCTGTGATCCAAACATGCGTTGAGACCCTCCAAGACTGACTGCGACGCGAGATTCATTTCATCGAGAAGAACCCAGTGACCATGCTGCATGGCATGGAGGAATGGAGCATCCCGCCAGACGAACTCTCCACTCTTACCTCCTTCGACAGGACTATCCGATCCGAACAGATCCATCAAGTCAGTTTGGTCAGACAGATTGATACGAGTCAGGTCCACTCCAGCAGCAGCAGCTAGTGCTGTCATTATACTGGTCTTTCCAACTCCCGGACTGCCCTCAAGCATGATTGGCTTCCGTAACTGCATTCCTCGAATGATTCTCATTGCGTTGAATGCGGTCGTTGGAGCGGCGAAACTAAAAGGAACTCGAGCAACAGTTGCACAAGGATCTCGAAGGATCTGAAACTCTCCTGCAATGACAGTTTCAGGAGTCACTGCGACTTCTACTGACGATGTATAAATTCCGCGCAGATCAACAGTTGCAATACCCGACAAGTATTCGATACAGCGCAGACGCTCGCGCGCTAAGAGTTCAGGTGACTCCGCGAGATATGCGTATGTGTTGGTTCCTAAAGTATCAATAAATACCATAGATGCACCATGAAGTAATCGGACTACCTGATCCAACTGTTTCGTAGTTTTAATGAATGCTATCCACGCCAGCACATCTCTTAGTGACACAATTGCACTCGTTCCACCAACTAGAGCACCACCGTACATCTCTGAGAACCAACTCGAAAACAGGACAATAGGTCGACTGAAATACGTGACATCTTCCGGGTCGAGTTTTGAATTCACGATTTGATAGACGTCTTCGAGATTTGTGATCGCAGGAACCCATATCTCGGTGAAACGATTTCTCAATGCTGGCGACAGCTCTTTCTTGCCGTAATCTCCGCTAGGATTCATGGTCGCCAGAAATTGAAATCCGTCTACTGCGGAAACACTGCTGTTCTCAGTGCCCTTCTCGGCCAGCAATATAGACCGCTCCGGTTCAAGGACACTATTGAGCCTTTCTAGCACCGAGTCATCCGTAAGTGAGATTTCATCGAGCAAGAAAAAGTCGCCATTTCTCATAGCCTGAACGAGACTGCCATCACACCACTCAAAAAGAATTTTCAGCCGATTTCTGAGGTCATCAATGCGCTTGAACACTCCAGGATCAACATTTTCCTTCGCGAACAATTTGTCGAAAATTTCTAGCAGCTCATCCAGATCATGTTTGTCGATATCATCAATGAAAGAATTCATTAGAGCCTTAAGCTCCATAATTAACAGCGACTGAATCTCTGATCGATTGCGCAGCGGTCGCTGTGCTCCGATGATATCACTAGCTTCGGTGTTCTGATGAGCGTTGACAATATGAAGGGGCTTTGCGAAGACATCTGCAAGTATCTGGCACACAGTTGTCTTTCCACATCCCGTCTCACCGACGAGAAGTATCGGTTCGCGATTATTGAGAGCTTCCTGAACAAGAACAAAGAGTCTACGCATCGAGTGGTTCCAAACTGTCTCCATGAATGAGTCCTTTGGGATCTTGTAATTACTGTAGAAGGATTGAACATCAAGCTTGACGTGCATAATCTTTTCGATGACTTCTTTGACAACCACCTGCTCCTCCGGCCGACGAACTCGCTCCGCTAGCAGGATATAGCCATTCAAAGCCAATTGTTCATATCCCACAGCTTCACGATTGGCCCATCTGAACAGATCACGTAAGGTCGCAAACCCGTTCTTCTCAAATAATCGGGTGGATTGTCGTCTCACGGAAAGTTCCTGATGATTTAATCAGCCGCTACTCATTTGGCAAAATTTGACAGGGCAACTTACTTTGTAGACTTCAACGATACGTTTTGCGTAAGATGGCGGAATCTGACAGCGACCTCTCAAAATAATCTCTAACTCCTCCTCGGGTATGTCGTCGAAATGCAGTTCCAAAAATCTGTTCCTAAATGCTCGCGATAGATTCTTTCGACCGCCGTATAGACCCGGAGGATTCTGTGATGCAAACAGGAGAAAATGCGGGTGCGGTTTGACGACTTCTTGCGTCTCTGGTATGAAAATCTCCCTGTTGTCGTCTAGCAGCCTGTTCAGAGCCTCCAACACGTCCGTCGGCGCCAGATTCAGCTCATCAAGCACAATCCAGTAACCATTCCTTGCAGCTTCGACCAACACACCCTCCTGAAAATGAAGATTGCCTTGGGCATCGGACACGTATGACCCGAGATACTCTTGAAGGTCTGTATGTTCGTGATTGTTGATACGGACAAATTTATGACCCGTCTTCTTCGCCAGGTAATGGATCATACTGGTCTTGCCACTTGATGTTGGCCCTTGGATGAGAACTGGGAAACGCCTGGTTGCCGTAGCGCGCACGAGATTCAACATGTTCTTCTCGACGAATGGAGTGATGATGTAATGCTCTTGGTCATCTGGTTCGAGCGGACCGGCCTCCAGCCAGTAATGCTTGAACTGAATGTAGTCCCCCTCCCCCGGCTTGTTCGGAATCTTTGACAAGACTGAACGAGGATTCCTGAGCTTCCCGATTGTGTGCTTGATAATGACAGGAACGAGCACCTGCTCGGAATCCTTGTCTAGCAGAGTTAAAAATGCCATGCAGAAGCCTTCGTAAAGCGCACGTCGTAATCCGTATGCTGGCGTTATGTCCCTCACGTACACAAGAGTTCTGGCCAACGTTCTGATACTAAAATGCGGCTTCTGATTCGCACCATCGACGATAATATGCTCCTCTGCAAGCCTCTTTGCCTCGAAATACAGTTCCGCGACGTCCTGGCAAGTGCCCTCGCCATAATTGCCAACCGCTAGAGGACCAATATATTTCTCGACGATCATGAGTAGATCAGCTGGATCTTGATCGGGCGAGCCAACGAAGACCTCAGTGAAGCGAGCTCGGAAACCGGCGGGTAGATCACGCTTGCCGATATCCGTTGCTGGATTCATGCATGCAAATAGCCTGAAGTTCGGGTGTGCCTGCACTGCCTGCATATCACCATTCTCCGCCAGCTGAATGCAGGCACCATCTCCGCCGTCAACGAGCAGGTCGGCAATACTCTCAAGTGTATCAGGCGCGGCCAGGTTGATTTCGTCTAGCAGGATCCAATCGCCATTCCTAACAGCACGAACTAGGGCACCTTCAATGAAGCGGTAGACGAAGGAATTGGCGAGATTCTTTTGCTGCACTTCGAAAGTCGAGACTTTCTGCGAGAACTCGTCCCACGCCAATAGCAGACTCCGTCCTTTCTGCGACCCTAAGCGACGACGCTTTGTAGGCTTATCCTGTTGCCCATCGTCGGACGGACTGACTTGCTTTGAGATAACATCCTGCGCCATGTTCACAGCTTCCTTCCACAATCTGATGACATTCGTCCACTGATTCTTGGCGAAGCATTTGGCGAAGACGGAATTGAATCGCTCGTTTCGCTTGCTGGAGAACGTTCTCTCAAAGAGAGTCTCAAACTCTTCTCGCAGCGGGACCGCGACTGTACGGACGTCCACGGGCTTATAACCACCCAATAAATCCGCCGCCTCGGTTTGCTGTGAGACATTTATGACGACTAGACGGGCATCAACGCGTGATGCAAGCTGTTGCACCACAGTCGTCTTACCGGTACCAGTCTCTCCGACGAGTAGTAATGGTTCTCGCATATTGACACAAGTAGCAATCTGCTCTAGTAGCCGAAGCGTATGTTTCGTATAAGCAAAAAGTGATTTAGCTGGACGGCGTTTACTGCTGGCCACGGGACTCTTCATGAGTGACATTCGGCCGATCGTGACGGCTTGAGAAGAATCTTGGAACTCAGGTACGTGGGTTGCCAGATAATGCTGAATGACATGCGGTGCGACATTCATAGCGCTACCAATAATTCCAACAATGAGCGCTCTCCCATTTGCTACCCGGATGCTACCTGCGAAGCAATCAACGGCCTCATAGAAAACAGAGTCAAACAAGTCTGAGGGAATGCCTTCAGTTGCTGAGTCGAATTGCATCACATTTGACAAAATCACATTGACTCTTCTCGCCCATTTCATCAGGTCCCTGGTTGAGAAGATTCGATTCTGAGCACCACGAGTGAGAGCAAGGAACTTCGGGTTCCTGTACGTCTCGCACACAAGGCTGTACACTTCTCTCATCAACGGCGCAAGTTTCTGCAGCCTCTCATATCTTTGCGAAATAATCTGCTCGAGCTCGTTGTCACCCACCATGTTAAGTTTCACGTGATGCCACAGTTGTCGTCCAATAAAATCTTTGTGTTGGGTAACGGAGTGCTCCGTTATCGTGGCGATCATTTGGAAGCTATGGCCCGCACGAATGATCTCGCCTCTGGAAGGAACCGCGATCTGTCTCTTCTGAACAAGTGACAAAAGCACAGAGACAACTTCGTTTGGGGCTTTATCGATATCCTCGATCACGACAACCTTGCCCTGTCGCACTGCACTGGCGAGAATTCCTTCTTTCCAAACGAAGGATCCTGGAGTTTCGCCTGTTGAGTAAGTGCCAACGAGAAGCTTGGTGTCAGTTTGGTCACCAAGATGCAGTTTCACGACATCGTTGGAGGATCTGGCGAGAGTTGAAAGGAGATGATCAATGAGAAAGCTTTTACCGCTACCGGGCGGTCCTGTCATGAGCAAAGGTGAGCCCGTACGCAAGACGGTAGCTAGCGATTGAACATTGCGGATCGTAGTGGGAGTGTAAATTATTGGCGAGATCACCGATTCAAGAGCTAGCAACGATATATGAGCATAGGGTCAAACAATTGGAGCAGGGAGAACATACGCTTATATCTTGGCACGAGAACTCCACAGAGATTTGCAGTCCTAGTCGACAGCATCGTATCCTCGATCGGTACCACGTTTGTCGACGAAGCCAAAGAATAATCCATTTCCAACAACACCTGTTTCGCCGAAGATATCCTCTTTGCCTCGAATAAGCTATATTGCCCCAGTTAGTTGGTACTTTCTGAGTGAAAGCGAAACCGTGATAGAACTTACATGAAGAAATAGTAGTCTGCACCTTGCTCTCCTTCGTATTCTCCAGAAATGGCTTCTTGTGATCCGCCAACATGCTCTTCCACGAGTTGCGCCCGCGCTGCATCCGAGAGATTCAAATGCAACGCCCAGATCTGTATAGCCATATATCTCACCGCTCTATCCTTTTCAGCATCATTAACCAAAGACTGAATCTGCCGTGTGCTGACCAGATGCCCGAATCGCAGCTTGTCGAACGCCACCAGCCTGCATAGTGCAACCAATTCTTGTAGCAATTCCGGCCCCGCGACTGCATTCAGGCCCGCGCTCCATATCCGTGAATTCCTCTCAAAGAACGCGTCAGCATGGATCGCAACGTGTGGAATAAGCGGCAACACCCTCGCGAACGCCGCAGCCACGACTCCTGGTCGAGCTATCCCTTCAACTAGCCATCGCGCTGCCAAATCCGGGAATAGAGGGTAGAAAGCCTGCAGTACGGGGTATGTGCAATTTTGCCGCAGTGCCAGCTGCGCAAGCCTGTCGATATAACCGAGATCTAATGTTGCTTTCGAAAGCGCATCCAACTGAGCGAGCACATCGCCGTCTGTTTTCGCACCGACAGCCTCGCGCAGTCGACGGACTGCACGCATCGCGTCGATGCGAAAACATACAGCTGCGTTATCGTCAGTCATTTACTTATGCCCGTAAGTTCTCCCTTGCGAGAAAAGGTCGGAGGATCGCTGATGAGATGAAATATGATAATGCTGGGAGGTTGGGAGATTATTTTTTTTTTGCGATGCTTCGAATTTTTTGTCGCGGTAGAGTTACCCGGATACAAAATATCACCTCCAAGCGTTCGCGATTATCACGAACTCTATCCTCAATTCCACGACTCTGCCCCTGCTGATATGCCAACAGCTGTTCTGGGCAGCTTCAAATGCAGCGTCATTATGCTTGATGAATTGTATGCAAGATGTAATTACTGATAGGGACCGAATTATTAGGTATACTACCCAAACAGTGGAGGCTGTGGGAGGAAGTTGCGCGGTGAGACGCCGTGATATAAGAATGCCCAGTGACTGCATTTTGTACATATTTATCATCGGGTTATATTGAATACATTCGACGATGTATTTTGCAATGTCGCTTGAAATTTCGCGACGTATGACAGGGCGCGCCCAATTTCGAGGTCACGAATCCTTATCTGCCTGCAGCAACGATCCATCAAGCATGGCAATACTTCCTTAACATTAACGTATCCCCACACACTATATCTCTGACCTAAAGACCATTTGCTCGCATGTGAACAAGTGCAGAAGCTTGTTTGAAATTCCACACATTTCAGGCTTGCCCTGTTTGTCAATTCTGACCCGAGAGAACGGGTAAGCATTCTGAGCCGCGCACATGCTTCAGACCCGACTTCGCTTACCCAGCCGGCCCTTCCAACAGCCGACCCTGATCTCCTCGACTCCTGGAATCGGCCCCGGCTTCCTCACGACTCAATTCCTCGTCCACGCGACCTTCTGGGGGTGTCCTTCTCTTCTCGCATGATGGCGACGCCTTTGTCATCAGCGAGCACCTCATGCTCCACCTTTCTCACCTCCGCCCAACTCTCCGCGTTTGACGACTTCCTTACTGGCCTCCTCATTGACTCCCTCCACTTTTGGATCCCTGTCCACAAAGTGCAGCCCCTCCGCCGCCCGCCCCGGGGCCCGTCACCCCAATCCCTCACGGCTCTCATCCGCGCTCACGCCCAGAACCACACCTCCAGCACCGCGCTTCTCGACTCCTTCCTCCGCCTCCCGGCCATCCAATCATACGTCTCCCGGCTGAAACACACGCCCCGTCTGCTCCACGAATTCGAGCATCACGCAAGACGGTACCTCAACATGTACTCGCCGACCGTGGGCTTCGAGCTCGGCACCACTGACCGCTACCGCGCTGCATCAGGGCGTTCCGAAGCATGCGTGCTCGCGCGCCGACAACTACTTCCAGGGGAGGAGATCAGGCATTTGTGCGGCAGGATGGTTGTGTTGTCCGATGCGGACGAGAAGGCACTGAAGAGGGACTTCTCGATAATTTATTCGCATAGGCTGGGGGAGTCGTGTCTCATGCTGGGACCATGCAGGTTTGTCAATCATGACTGCCTGCCGAACGGGAAGTTTATGGCGCAGGGACAGGGGGTGATTGTTGTGGCAATGCGGGAGATTGCGCCGGGTGAGGAGATTACGGTCGCGTACGCGGACAACTACTTTGGGAAGCGGAACAAGGAATGCATGTGCGCGAGCTGCGAACGAAAAGGGAGAGGCTATTTCGGGCCGACTTCTTCGGCTTCTCGGCGAAGCAAAAGCCAGTCTGGAAGCGAAACTGAAGATGAAAGCAGTTGGACAGAGACCGAGAGCGAGAAGGAGACTGAGGATGAGCGTAGCGCGGATGAAAATGGAGTCAAGAGACATAGAACGCGAGGACTGAAGCGGCGGAAACTTGCACAGCTTGAGATGCCGGAGTTGATTGAGACGCCGAGTACGACGCAGTCGCCTCAACCACCGGAGAGCGTTGTCGTGGTGCCGGAAGAATTAGGGTTAATATATGTGAATGGACGTCGGCGTTCTGGGCGGAAGAGGCCATCTACACTGATAAAAGATGAAAAGGGCGAGACGAAGCAGGAAGAGGAAGACACAAAGACGAATTCCAGAGTCAGTGACAAGAAGGCTAAGCCAAATTCTCGCAAACGCGCTGGAAAGCAACCTGAGCAACCACAAAAGCGGCACGGTCAGTCGCTGATTAGGAGGCCTCGTGGCCGCCGACCGACAAGGACAGGGCTGAGCACTCCTCCGATGAGCACAGCCAGCGAAGGTACGTGGCGATTTCCTACTGAACTTTAGGTCTGGGAATCTATGTAACGAACAGATTCATAGCTCTGAGCGACATCGACACTTCCGACTCCGACTCAAGCGTTGACCTCTTGCCGACCGAACCCCGTCTGGCAAACCCCGGCCACGGAACTAGCACGTCCACCAGCTTGTACTACAACGCTTTCTGGGGCTCCATCGAGCTCGATCCCAACTCCAAGTCGCACATGAAGCTCAACTCCAAGCTCGCAGATCTCAACGCTGCGCGACCATTCGAAGCGCGCAAGTGCGGAAACAAAGCATGCAGAGAACGGTTCATCCTTGGGAATGACCCCGTCAAAGGCGAAGCGCTCGACGTGCTATGCTCGGAATACGTCCGCAAGCACGTCCTCTCTGGGAAGAAAGTCATTTGTGTGTCATGCAACCGACACGCCGCAATTCACGGGAGGGCGTGGCCGGAAATGGGGGATGATGAAGGTGAAAGCGATGATGGCGATTCAGAGGGCAGCGCGGAGAAAGAGGAGGTGGTGGGCTTTGTGCCTGTACGGTGAATCTATTAAATTGCGTGCAATGTAGTCGCACTGCTGTATTCTAATGTATTTGTATGGAATGTAATATGCACAGCACATACTTATTTAAAGGATGGAGAATTTAAGTTAGTTTTCGGGCATATAGGACCCAGCGACCTAAAAGACCGGTAGCACTTAGCCTGTCTATGAGATTCAGAAGAACACTCTTATTTACTATCAATCGCCAAATTGTGTTTAGTCATCGTCGTAATTTGCACATTTGTGTCATATCTGTCGACCACCGGAGATCGCCGGTGTTTCTTGCATTGAATTCAGTTCCTCTGGTATCCATGATACCCTTCGGGTTCTGCTTTCAGTGTGCAGCCACTAGTGCATTCATCACGACATTCGCAGACGTCACCCACCCGAACGACGGCTCACAACAATTGAAGTGGTCACATTTCGTCGACACGGTATAATAGCCGACAATTAATTATAAAATTGAGATAACACGCCGTTATATTAGTCAACGCAAAGTGTATCAATTGCCTAAGGATCATTCCGGTCCAAGCGATGCCATTATGAGCTAGCGCGTCTTATGTGACGGAGCCATGTGTGCGGTGTTAGTCCGACAACCAAACTGTTGCAGCAGACCAGATATCAGAAAAAGGGTCCACGACACCTACGCGAACACACGCGAGCATTCAGGGTCTGCGTAGGATACGAGACCAGCAGGAATAGATGTCCCAGTAGAGCGGTATTTACAAAGTGCAAGCCTTGCCCTGCATTGCATTTGCAGTTTGCATGCCACTGTCTCAAGCACGACCTGCTCGCCAATTAAATTACTAGACGTTAGAGCACATAAATGCCGACTAAACAATCATTCCTTTCCGTCGACGATGATAAGCACTCTCAGCCAGTCAGGCGATCCATGTCTGTGTATCTGACAGCGCGCCGCACTAGTGCATGGTGAAATGAAAGTGAAATATTCGGAAACTTCACAGAACGAAAGCGAAGCCAAGCTGGCTGCAAGTTGACGGCGGGCTCTCGCCACAGCTCCGCATAAGGCAAAATGCCAGCTGCTCTCGCCGATTGCGGCCAGTCCCAGTCTAAATCCGGGGCAAAACGTGATCAGGGCCATAGACGACAGTATTCGATACGGTCATTCGGGCTGAACCCCACGATAAGGAATTGCGCGCGATGGGGGCCAATTGGTAACATGTAGTCGCTATGCAGAAGTGATTAAAAACACGTCCGTCGGATAGAGTTACTACGGAAGAGGCGGGGCGGCTCAAGCTGCCGGCGTGCGTTTTTAGTGAGGCAAGCCTCCAAGGCGGCAGCAGGTGGCCGCACGATTCAGAAATAGCAAGTGCACCCTGCTAGATATCAACTGACGTCCGCAAGGCGCGTTATGTGCTACTCTCATTGCAGCCTCGCCCGCGCCCCACAACGCAAATTAGATATTTCGTGCTAGCGATGGGTATTCCCTCAAAAATTGCTTGCCATCGGTGCAGCACTGCACTTCGGTGGGCCGGACTGGTTGGACCTCGCACTCAACGCAGATCGTCCAACTCATTCCACTGCCGCTTCTTTTTGCTCTCTTCTGTCCTTGTTTTTATTTCTCCCCCAGTACGCTGACTCTGTCCGATCTGCCGTACTCGCGTCGCCGCGTTAACGCACACTCCTCATCCATGTTCCGGCTCAGCTCGAACGGCAGCACGACGTACCTCGTCGGGGCCCTTCTTGTTCTCTTCGTGCTCAAGTTCCTCTTCCTCACGTCCATCCCGCCTGCCAGCGTCACGACGACTTCGTCCCAAAGCACAACCGGCAGGACGCTCAAGTCTCCCGATCTGGACTCCCTGCGGCAGCCTGTCCCGGCGGATTTCGAGTCTGCCTCTGCGGCCAAGCAGATCCGCGACAACTTCGACGCTTTCGCCGAGTACAAGTACCGCGATGTCTGCAAGATGTCCTCGCTCGAACTGCACAAGCCGTTCGAGCCCCTCTGTGAGGACAAGCAGTCCCTTATGACCGCCATGTCCTTCGGTGGCCGCGTCGGTATCGACGCGCCCTACATGCCCCGCGACTGCGACATGCGGTGGTTCACAACCGAGGAGGCGTGCTCGATCCTCGAAAACTTCGACCGCGTGTCCATTGTCGGTGACTCAATGATGCGCCAGCTGCTTGGCGGCCTCTACGTCATTCTCCGCAAGGACATGGGCTACGGCGGCGTCACGCAGTGGAACTTCAACGACCAGGAGAAGGCCGACTGCTTCTGCAATGCGCAGGTCAACGTCAAGTCGTGCTCGCTCCAGACCATCTACTCAACCAAGGACATTTTGCAGTGGGACCCGAATTCGTTCGCGTGCGACCCGGCAAAGGTCAACGTCTTCATCAACTTGCAGGTCCGCTACCCGCAGCCGGAGGAGGAGTTGAAGCGGTACGGCGAGGACTTCAACAACGTCCCGTCCGGAAAGAAGGTCGCGTTCGTGTACGGTCAAGGACTGTGGAACGATCTCGACGTCCAAGCGACGCTCAATTACCTCGACCGGGCCGAGTCCGTCGTGAAAGAGCGCTTTCATGACTACAGCACAAACACAAAGACGTATCCGCGACTGTTCATCACACCGTCGGCTGCCGGCCCGAAGAAGCAGGACGCGTTCATTCTTACGCAGGGCAATAAGCCATTGATGCTGTTTGAGTACTCAATGCAGGATGTCCTGCCCGAACGGGGATACGACGTTCTCGGCACGTGGAACATGTCCATCCAGACCACAAGCTACGACGGCGTCCACTGCGACATGAAGGGTAACCTGCTCAAGGCAATGATGGTCCTCAACTGGCTGGATAAGGTCGGAAAGGACTAAAGTAGCAAACGACACTGGGCTTGAGGAGACGCTGACATTCATGTGTCCGATTTCCTAATTCTGTGTATTTGTACCTTGAGTCCGTCTTACTTTTTTTTTAATTGTTTCTCCGAGTTATATTTTTAACCATTTTTTTTTGGGAATGGAGTTGTGATATAGTCCTTTTTGTGTGTGTTTGCGAATCATATTGGCATCGTATTAGTTTATTTTATCGGTAACGTTTGAGATGAAGTAAAGTTTTACTCAAAATAATGTTGGATATTGCGTGTCTGAGTGAAACAGAGAGTGTCGCGAGTGTGTGTGCGAGTGTGTGAGTGTGTGCGTGTGTGCATGTGTGCATGTGTGCATGTTAACGGTAATATAGTACATAATAACAAATTATAATATACATATAATGGAGCGAGTAATGGCGGAGTTGGATGCGGAAGTAAGCATGGACAGTCGTGCAAACGCCCAAGTCCTTATTACATCATTCATCAAATGCCTACCCAAACTGTTTCGGCCGCCTCGCGACCAGATCCGCCAACCATGCGTCACAGTCCCCAATGACGGCATAATCCAGCAGTTGCCAGTGCAGCACGCCAGTTTTCACCCTATCGGGCGAGGCGTGCAGCTCCGCGATCTCGCGTGAGTGGAGGTATACCACGAGTAGTGTCTTGTTCCCGAGCACGGTTTCGTTTTGTTTCTTGAAAACGGCAGAGGCGTAGTCGCTTGCGAGGCGCATGAGGGCAGGGTCGCGGAGTGAGGTGCCGACGATGAGGAGGAAATCGACCGCGTTGTCGCCAAAGTTCTTGACGAACGTGAACGCAGAGGGAACGTCGGTGGATTCGGTCCTGGAGATGTTGGGCTATAAAACTGGCATCAGCATTGCATGGATATGTACCAAGCAAATAGAAAAGTACAAACATACCCGCACCACGTCACCGCATGCCCCACATGCCGGAAATTGCCCATTCTCAAACGCGTGCACCTCCTCGGCATGCCATCCGCTCACCTTCCCGCACCCTCTGCACTTCAACTCCTGTCCGGCACCGTTCCATTGCAGCACCTTACCCTGCAGTGCCTCGTTATTCTTGGCCGCAAAGACACGCATCTCCAACCCGTCAATCGTCTCTGTTATGTACCGGAGCAAGCATTTCCGTTCGTGGAGCCGTACGACGAAGTCGTGGAAGGGCACTCTCGGGCCTGGTACAGTAGCCAGCTGCGCGTGAACTGTCGCGACGAGCTTGCAGAACTCGGCTGGCCTCGAATGCGCCACCTTGCTATATGACATGACGTGCCCAGTGTCACTGACAGCATTGAATGTAAGCGGTTCCGAGTATATCTGCGGTTAAACAGGTTAACAGTACAAAATACCCCCGAAATCACCGAAATCACCGAATTTACCGAAATACCGGCGTTCTGGAGGATCCCACCGCCGGCAATCACAACTACATTCCGAGCGCTGCACAGGGCTGTCGCGATCTTCTCAAGGGCAGACTCGTTGGCCCGACTATCTGCAGCTTTGTCGGAAAGGTGGATTACCGGCCTCCAGGGCATGGAGAGTAGTAGTTTGTGTTGCGGTGGGGTGGAGAAAGATGGCCGATTTGGTGCCTAACAGCGCGGTCAATTACATCACCCCTGAGCGTGCGCACGTCACCCATGCATCCCGGGGACGATTGTGCTACAGGGACGTCAGGGACGTTCGAATCATTTGGCTGGACATCTCACGTGCGCACATTCCACGTATATTTCGGGGAATTAATTGGACGTCCCGTTGAAATCGCGTTCACAGGTAATCACGACAAATAGATTACTCAGTAATCAGATTAATCGATCCGAAATGCCGACCGCTGTGCTGCTCACCACTGCTGGTTCAAAGACCCTGACGGATGGGTGCTGGAGAGTGCTGGAAGTCGCTGACAAAGAGCTCAATAGTATGAATCTCATGAGCAGCGAGGTATCGGGTTAGCAGAATATTCGGGCTTTAAGACCAGAGCCTATGCAGCAGTCGCTGTCGCAGGCTTCTGCTCCTAACCCAGCAGATGCAGGCACAATTACAAGCAGAGCTCAGCGGCGCATTCAACGGCAGCAGCAGTAAGAGAAGGCAAGCTCAGACTCATGCAAACCTCGCAATCAACTCTCCATGTACAACCGCAACACATACAATGTAGGGAGAGAATCTGATACTCCTAATCTATGACACAGCGCGGCGGCAGCAACAAGCAGCTTCACAGACTCCAAGAGCAGGTACAATGCGGACGATATAAGGTCAGTGAGGAGGTTCAATCAGACACAATGTTGTCTGCAGAAGGGAAGTGGTGTAACATGAGCCGGGCAATATCATCAACGTGGTAATGTGTGTTTTATTAACCTGTAATCTACGTATGTGATTGTGACATAATTGTACAACCAAATGTCAAGAGTATTTGAAGATTCGTTGCGGCACCAAGAACGTCTGTTTCTGGAACCGGTTTTGCACATTTTCACGTTCTTAGTCTCGTGCATGCTATGAGAGTCTTGTGTTCGATGCGTGTAAACTGTCTCGGCATGCGGAAGCGAATGTTAGTCTATTGAGGGGCACACGCCTTTGTTCGATGAACTATTCAAGTGATCTCTTCACAAGGTCTGCAGGAAACGGCGTATCAACAGTCGAGACGGCTATTTTGCTTGTTTTATATCGTCGGGGATGGACTTATGGGCGATTGCCATGGAACATCAAGTCTTCAACTACTGCCATTTAAATTACTCGAACTACGGGAGGTTCCTTCCAAGTCACATTACATGACAAGATGGCCGTGCTTGTTACGATCTGGATCAGGCACACTGTCCTCCATAGCTGCATGTA
>PPJX02000158.1:0-28815 GCA_003705915.2 Lipomyces lipofer | reverse complement strand
GTAATGTGATGATATCCCAACTAGGATCTTCTGCATCTAAGAGTCGGCGTCCGAGTGTAACCAAGCGAGCGGACTTGGTGTCTCTGGAATCTTTGAGCTGGTAGGCAACGAAATACTGCGCTCCTTCGAATGACGCAATCGCATCTTGTTGGAAGGAGTTGCTATTGATCCGGAAGCCTGAAGGTTCGTGGGAAAGAAAAGTCTTTGTCACTTTCATCTCTGAAAAAGTCATTCTTTACACACATTAGTGGACGGATTCAATCAAATTGTACTTAATTTGCAACAATTTATGCATTCTCAGAACAATGACACTTTGCAGGACCTACAAACCCTAACCCGTCTTTCACAATTGAGGAATGGACAACGCCGCCCCAACTCGCACGTGCTGACGTGCTCAGTGCCGTAGCTACGCTTCTCGCACCGCTGCTGCCGAAATACTCTCCAAAGAAGTCTGCCATACAACTCATTGCGAGCGGCGCGCACTTTGATGTCCGCGCCGCGCAACTGGAAGGGTTCTCCCGCGTGATATGGGCTATCGCCGCAATTAAAGTCGGCTGGGAGGACCGCGACTCCATAACCCGAGACGTCGAGAGCATCATCCACGATTTCGAATTGAACTTCCAGAAGGGCGTAGCCACCGGGACTGATCCCGAGTCTGACGAGTACTGAGGTTATCCTGATGACTGCGTCCAGAGGCTAGTGGAAATGGCGGCGCTTGGATTCGCTCTGTTTATGTGTCCGGCAGTGTTCTGGGATCCGTTGCCAGAAATTGCTAAGAAGAATCTTGCACAGTGGCTCTATTCGATCCATGAAGTCGACATCGTGAACAACAATTGGCTCTTTTTCCGTGTGCTGGTCAACGTGGGCTTACGTACCGTCGGGGAAAAATACAGCGACCGCGGAATCAATAATGCCCTCGACCGGATTGCACATTTTATCTCGCCGACGGATGGTACTTTGACGGCAAGCCTTCGCAACTTGACTACTACGTCTCGTTTGCATTCCACTTCTACGGCCCGATTTACTCTGTTCATATCTTCATTTTGCTAGGGCGACCGGAAGTGTGCAATCCTGGATCCCTGGATCAATGGATTACATCAGCTACACTAAAAGAATCATAGAATTTTTAATTGGAATCAATCGAAAATTTGGCAGATAAGGTTAGCCCAAGTGAAATGGAACACAAAAACCATGGTTGACATATTTTGGCTACCACTTTAAGCTTCCCTGTTAAAATTAGGAAAAGAATCCGGGATTAATCTAATGCTAGGATTCATCACGGTTAAGCCTCTTTTCGCGCCAATCGAACCGGCCCAATTTGACACAGTACAGACATTAGAGAGGCAAATGGCGACGAAGCTTTTTGGAAGGCACATGGGGCAGGGCAAATTGCTGAAGTCGCGACCGTCAAGCCATTCCTTACTAACCTATCCAAACGGTTCCAACTTTATAGCTGTCGAATTGTCCAACTGCAAACGCCTACAATAGTGCTTCGTACCGGGTTACCTTTGAAGAAGCAACAAACCCGCCATGGGCAAGGATCCAGCTACTCTCGCCGCTCCTTCTTCGCAGCCTGCGATCATCGCAATATATCTCCAAGCCGGATTTGGACAGCGGAGTATTGCAGATGGTGCCACTTAATGTCTACACCATTTCAGCATTCGCGTCGCTAGGGGGGTTCAGTACGTTATAGAGTACGGCTGTTCATTTATCGAATCTGAGGCCGCGTTCAGATTGCCGTGGGCGATTCAAGCTATCCCCGCTGTTTTACTTTTTGTAGGTCTCTTCTGGGTCCCATTTTTGCCTCGATGGCTCGCGAGCCAGGACCGCTGGGATGAGGCGTTGGGTGTGCTTGCATTTCTCCGCTCGAAAACAAAGGACATAAACGATCCCTCTCCTACTGGCGGAGTACAGGGAGAGACCATTACCTGTGGGAGTGCGGCTCATTACTATGGGAATTCTCACATTCGCACACGGTTCAGCCCCCGAACGCCAGCTTACCTATTTAGCTCGTTTTTTACAAGCTCATGTAAGTTGCACGTCCATGGCTATTATATGATAAAAATAATGGTAAATTATTAAATATAAGCCAAGGAAACTGTTCTTAGTCAAATGCAACAACTAACCAGCGAGCGTAACTCTGATCATAACAAACGAGTGTCTTTTAACAACATAGTAGCGCAAATCCCCGAATGGAACAGTCTTGTCGACAATAGAGACAATATTGGGATAGTCAATGCTATTAGTAACAAAAACATCATCGTCATATAACGTGTAAGTTATCGCTTCATCCATATAGTGACCTTCTAAACGGAAATCGACGGTAATGTCGTTCGTCAAAGAGCGATTCACAATCGCAATAGTGACAACACCATTACTTATTGTGGCCGAGGCGTCTAGCAAGGGTATTGAGGGTTCAATATCCTTGATCCAATTCAAATAACCGTTGGAATACGTAGTATTTCCCTCGTATAATGGACTTGCGACGTGTAAGTTAATTGCATAACCACGCATATACTTGCAAAACAGATAATAAGGAAAGTAAGTAGTCTGAAGAAACATTCCAGTATCTGTTGTCATAATTGGTGCAATTACATTCACGCATTGCGCTATATTTGCCATGCCAACATGACGAGCTTGGCGAATGAACACGTTACACCAGCATGCCACTGCCAAGGCATCAGACAATGTATACCTTTCTTCGGCTCCATCTCTCCCATCGGCGCGTTCTGGACTCCAAACGTTCCATTCATCAAAGCTAATCTTGACGTCTTTGGAGTAAGATTTCTTTGTGATTCTGGCCAAATCTAGAAGCTTCGCCGTAAGCTGGATTGACCTTTCTGCCGCAGCTGGTGCAATAACATTCTTCATGTGATCCATGTCAGCAGTATATAGATGGATAGAGTACATATCAACATATGAAATCAGAGCCTGAGAAATGTCATAATCCCATGTCTGTAAGCCGTCAGATCCGCAGGCTATGAGAGTAATAGATGGATCAAGCAATTTCAAAGCCTTTGCCCATCGTACAGCCGCTTTGCTATATTCTTCTGCAGACATCTGACCGACCTGCCAATCGCCCCAAATTTCATTGCCCAGAGACCAAAATTTAACGTTGTAAGGCTCTTCGCGCCCATTTTTGCGTCGAAGATTAGCGTAATACGTATTTCGACTTGAATTACAGTATTCTAGCCAAGCCAAAGCTTCGTCAAGAGTACCAGTTCCCATATTAAGACAAATGTTGGGTTGGACATCAACAAATTCACACCATTGAATAAATTCATCTGTTCCAAATTGATTAGATTCTTCTCCAATCCAAGCTAGTTCTGGTCTAGTAGGGCGGAGTTCCTTGGGGCCAATGCCATCCATCCAATGGTAAGAAGAAGCAAAATTCCCCCCAGGATAGCGAACGACAGAAAGATTAAGATTCTTGATTGCGGTAGCGACATCGAGCCGAAAACCATTTTCGTTGATTAGACCGGGAACTGTACTGTCAAAGTCGACTATTCCTCCATAAATACAGCGACCCATGTGCTCCAAAAAGCCTGAGTATATCTTGTCGTCAACGGAGGCAAGTACGCGATCAGGGTCGATCTTCACAACAGCTTTAGTTGCTTCTGACTGTGTCAAAGTCGATGCCGATTCCATGATGATCGCAAGGTAGCCCAAATCACACTGCTCTGAAAAAGAATAAGAAAGTAGTGGTTAGAACGTGAACACAAAACTAAAATTGATTCTAACACGCCAATTATACGTGACTAGTTGTGGGCCGGGTTCCGCAATACTGGCTATAGTCCCCACAACTACTGTGTTTCAGGAAGGAACAACAATCCAGTCACACATTTAAGTAGACCCTAGACCAAAGCTGGATAGAATTCCGACAAATGATCCTTCGATTTTGGACGCCTAAATTGACCCAAAATTAAAATAAGACGAGTTATGCGGCAATCTTGGAAGAATTGGAAGAATTGGAAGAATTGGAAGAATTGCGTTCAAGAGCGCTTAGCTGTTTAAGCGCGATGAGGGCAATTGAAAACGATGCTTATGTCAAGAGACACACCAACTCATTTTACTGGAAAATTATTAAAATTGGAACTAACATTTGATGACTACGATGAAATGTTTATGATTCCCATCAGCTCCATTGGCACAATATACATGATAGAAATTAACACCAATGATTTGTTCTGGAATAACTACAGCATTATTATAGAAGCTGGACACTGATCTGGAACGGGCGAACCCGGAAAGAAGGATGGGGGGTTTCCCTCATTCTCGGTCCGCATTTCCCCCGCGCGCCGCGCCCATTTCCAACTACAGCCAGCAAAAGACTTGCACAAACGGTCATTTCATACTAACAAAACGAGTGACACTACAACAACTAATATGCTCTGCGCTAGTATGTATTAATTATGTAAAGAAAACTCATGTCTAGATTAGGGTTAATGGTTAAGATTTTAGGCGACTTTCGCAGGTTAATGAACGAAAAGAAGTAAACCCCGCTTTAAGCCGATGTAAGCCGATAACCTCGCTAAGTCGATGCAATTTTTTGAAAAAAAAAATTACACACTAAAATATCTAGATCTCTCGATCTTCGATCTATCCTACGCAATATCGGTTTGACCACACCGAGGAAAGTATGCCTGTACGAAACTGAGGTAGGACTTGACACGACTGGATGCGGGAACGCTTGTAAAGGAATATATTCATAAACTTTATTTTTTAATGGCCGCTTGCGCTTATATCTTTAAGGCTTAGCAACACAATATTTCCCGCTTATTGCCCCACATTTTCCATAATCTTATTATTGTAGTGCATACCTAATATGCGTGAAGTTAGACGTACTGTAGTAGGCGGGGTAAACGGACTAGGGTAACTACCACGCATTGACTGAGGAAACTAGCACATGACGTTCTCGGCTCATGCACTCTATCCGCAAGCGCATTCTGGGGTGGTTTCTCCGCATATTCCCCAGTTTCAACTCTCTGCATTGAGGGCTAGGGTCATAATAGTACTTGGGCATCTTATTGCGACCTAAAAGTACGTGCCGCTACCCTGGTCTTATCTGAGTATTTAAACTAGAATAACTACCTCTCTGGAGAAAACTGAGAAAACGAAATCTACCTGTTCTTCTCATAATCTACACTCACATCATAACAGTCCTTGCTCTGCCATGATGGCCACCAGTGATGTCAACCATTCTTTGGGTGACCAAAAGGAAGTGATGCACCCAGTCCCTTCCATCCCTTCCGAGAAAGGCGAGCAGTATCGGATCGAGAATGTCCAGTATCAGCTAAACAGAACTGATATCGATGGTCTTGCTCAAGATTCCCTGACTTTCAAGTCCAAAGCGACTTTGCGCCTAGCCCTTGTCACATTCGTGTGGGGACTGAGTATGTGCAACTACAATGTTTTTTGTCACCAATCTAGCTTTTGGCCCGTGAACAGATAAAGTTAATATTTGCTACGTGGAGTTTGCTAACAACTGTGTAAAGGCGTTTTGGCCTTTGCCATCGACCTATCTGTAATGGGCTCTCTGGCAGCCTTGCCAGCCTTTCGAGCCTACTATGGCACTGGGACCAGCGGCGCACAGTGGGGTCTAGTTATCGCCATTTACTCCATCGGCAACGTGGTCGCCTCCTATTTCCTTTGGGTTGGCGACCTCATCGGGCGCCGTGGCATCGCATTCGTGGGCTGCGTGATCCTCACCATTGGCTGCGTCGTGCAGGCAACTGCCCCAAACACGGGTGCTTTGATGGCCGGACGATTCGTGGCGGGTATGGGCGCGGCTCTCTGTGCTACCATCGGCGCTACCTACATGGCTGAGGTTTCGCCGTCGTGCTATCGCGGCTTGGCAGTCGGCATGTACTGCGCATGCTACCAGATCGGGGCGATCATGATCGCGTGTCTGCTGCTGGGTGCTTCGTATATCGATAATGATTGGAGCTTCAGGATTCCTCTAATCTTCCAGATTGGCCCGCCGGTGCTTGTAAGTCAAATTTTAAGTCTGCAAAGAGTTTGCGCTTCGATAATGACTGTCGTGCAGGTTGCCATCCTCCTCTACCCCTGCACACCTGAATCCCCCCGCTGGTTGGTGTCAAGGGGTAAGATCGACAAGGCCCGTGAGGTCATCGCAAAATACCACACCACGTCGGAAGATGTCAACGATCCTATCGTGTCGGCCCAGATCAAGCAGATTCAAGAGTCGTTGGAGCTTATTGACAATAAACCGTGGGACTACAGCGTTTTCTGGAAGTCGCCGTCTGGACGTTATCGTCTGTGGATTATCGCCTTTTACAGTTTCTTTCAGCAGTGGAACGGCGGCGGTCTGATTTACACTTATCTGCCCGGTATCCTGGAGCTGGTTGGGATTCAGAATTCTCAGCAGCAGCTGGGAATCAGTGTAGGTATGGCTCGACTGTGTAATATTAGGTAGTTAAAGCTGAGCTGAGAAATTCCAGGCATGACAGTAGTAAGCTGGATCTCAACCTTAGCCGGCGCAAGTTTCGTCGATAGGGTGAGGCGTCGCTCCATTCTCATCACCACGACATTATTGTTCTGCTTTTTCCTTGCCCTCATAGGCATCGTCAGCGGCATATACGTGAATGGAATTGCCGTCAAAGCCATGGGCATCCTGACCATCGTCTTAATATACCTCTTCAACATTGCCACCGGCCTGTTCCTAAACGTGATGCACAATATCTACCCGAGCGAGAACCTGCACTATACTCAGCGGGCCAAAGGCATGGGTCTGTTCTCGTTCTTCCAGGCTGCGTTCGGCTTCGCCATGACATATGGTAGCTCGGCTGCGTTGGCTTCTTTAAAGTGGAAGGTATGTTCAATGCCGATTTCTCCCCTTCCCGAGTGGAACCTTGTAGCTGCATGCATTAACCGTAACTGCAGGTTTACTTCCTCTATTTTGCCATTAACTTATTTTGCATGGCCATGATTTGGCAGTTCTGCCCCGAGTTCAGAGGGCTCTCGCTGGAAGAGATAGATCTCATCTTCGAGACTGGGGAAGCGAATAAATCCATTTATTCCTTCCCATCGCGCCAGGTCAAGTTGTCGCTTAAACTCCAAGAGGCTAAAATGCAGAAGCGCATGGAAGAGAAGGAGAGAAAAGCCGGCAATGGGAATTCTTAGTAACCAGAACTGCCAAGCACTTCCTTGGATCACAGTTACAAATAGTCCTTGTGACTCTTTTTATAGTCAATTCATGTCTTCAACTGACTCATGGTCCTAGTTTAACGTAGAAGCTTTTTATTGCAAATATTCCATTTATCTCTTGGTAACTGGGCCTAAAATGGACATTAAAAATTGGGCTTGAAATCTCTACGTAGATCGGTCCCGTGCTATTAACAAGGACACTATGATAATTGATAATCAGAGTCGAAGCAAAGCCGTTAACATATTAGACTATTGGTTGTACTAGGCAAAGGCGAACAAGAGGCTGCTATTAGTACACCATTCGTTAATGCGTTCTCACTCACATACTGACTATAACTGAGCAACTTCATAATGAGGATTTAGGGCACCAACCAGACATTTTCTGATCTGACCCAGCTTACCCCTGAATGAATGATGGTAGCAGATGACACGTCCGCAAGCTCACCCGTGCCGAAATACCTCTGAAACTGGAATTGATTATTCGGGTGCGAGGGAGGGGCGACCGGACGGCGCTGTGGCCAACCCCAATCCCGGTTCAGCTTCTGGCGCGACTCCACCGGCCGTCTCTTCGATCCGAGTGTCAGGGCCCAGGTCGGGCGATGCAAAGCTATGCAAAATACGGGTGCGGCGCATGAGGCACAAGCGCAATACCCTTTTTATGCCTTGTACGCTTGGTTGTCCTGGCCGTGCCTTAGAGCACGTATTATGCATATGCATATTAGTGATCTGGTAAGTTATATAAGGAGGGGTTTGTCCTCGCTACCAGATCAGTCAAGAAGTCTTGTATTGTCGAATACATTCTTGTACCATTGCCTGCATCCAGTCCAGTCCAGTCCAGTCCAGTCTAGTCCCGTCGAACCCAGTTGCCGTTACATTACTCCTTGACTTTACCATGTCATCCTGGGAAACACCTGCCGTCAAGCAAGCCAAAACGGCTGAACCAGAGTACTATACGGGCAACCGTCGCAAGCTTCGCGATTTCTTTGCGCCAACTTGCGCTCAAGTTTAGGACCAATGCTGCTGCTTTTCCTAATGAGGAGGCCAGGATTGGCTATGCCGCTTCTTACTTCCGTGGTCACGGAAACTTTGATGTTGCTGCGCCACCAACTGCAGCTAACCGGAACGGTCATTACGGATGAAATGTTTCTGCACGCCATGTACAAGTCGCTTGCACCGAAGTTTCTAGACTACAAGAACAGTCTAAGAGCACGTCGTTTGCCACTCCATGAGGCCATCTCTGCGTTGACTATCTAACAAAGGACAGAACTGTGACATCTGAGGCATATGCCACCGAGAGTATTGCCAGAAGGATTCTCGCACTGAGAATTCCCGTCGCTAGTCCATTCGCAATTCGGCTAGGGGTTCACAGGATACGGGATAAGATGTGCAGGCTGGAGACTCAAACGATTTCGGATGGCGGATATGGTCGGATATGGCGGATATCCGCATCCGACACAGCCCTAAGTACAGTTCCCTACAGTAGTAAGTACGAATGCATGGCCATGCATCGGACCTGAAGATGAGAACGCCCCATACTAAATTTCGTTCTCATCCTAAATAGGTAAGCTGGCGTTCAGGGGGCTGAACCGTGTGCGAATGTGCGAATTCCCATAGTAATGAGCCGCACTCCCACCGGAACTTTTCGCACATGGTTCAGGGGGGGGTGGTTCTGTATACTAATCTGTGTGCGAATTTTCAAATCAACGAATTTCACGGAAACAAGCATATCATTCGAATCGCTAATCTTTCTAGAATTTTTACATATTTACCCCAGATTTTTAGCATTTAAACTGTACATATAACAGGCGCTGCATGGGGCTGCAGCGGTAGGCCTGGTAGGCTATTTCAGGGGTAGCTCCATACAAATAGAGTTTGCACCCTCCCAGTTTACCCGGAAGCGCTGCATGGGGAGCGCTGCACCATAGTTAAGCCGGTAGGCCACGGTAGGCCATCGGTAGGGTAAACTACTACAATGGTTCGCCACCCTCTAGTGGTTAGGGCCTTGAACCGAATTCAACGCACCGCTATAACAACCGAGGTAAACCTGGGGCCAGAAACCCGGAGCTCGAAACATCAATGGGAAGTTTGGGCGGACAAAAACATGTCACGCGGCGGTTAGGGTGACGGCATGCTGCGACTGCCTGATATGGAAGCTAGCAAGGGTGCCACCCGTATACAATAATGGCCAACGACCGACCGTTAAGAGTGACAACCAAACCACCCGCGTAATAATATAAACCCAGCCGCGACGGGCAACAACCCCAACCCAACAACATACTTGCAGTCACGCAATCAACCGAACAGCCCAGCCATTTCTCTAACCGCCCGCAAGGCATTGGCTATCATATCGTGACACCCTGCCCGCGCCCGCCGCCCCGCGTGTACAAACCCCACACACTTTCTCTCTCTCTGATACGAGACAAAATTAGGACGATTCATATATCATGGTGGCCTTATGATACTTAATATTAATACTTTCCCTGCGTTGCGTTTAGTCCAAATAAGCGCCGACTGTCAACTGACGGCGACTGGCGCTAGCATATTAGCGCGTGCACTAGCTGCTCACCGGCTGGAAGGTTCGTATTGGCACATGGCGCGGTAAGAGTGAACACCAGCCCATCCGCGAATGTCATATCACGATAGGATGAAGACCGCAGTAGTCAAGCGACTAATTCAACACGTGAGTGTGGCGGTGAAGGACTGATTCGGCGTGGGTGTTGGATGGTAGCTTCTTTTCCGAGGATACGGGTTTTCTACAGCTGCAGTGGCCAAGGCTCGGGGCTCAGGGTATCGAGTTAATGAAGCGGGGAATCATCTGATGGGAAGCACGGCCGGGGTATATCTGGCCGGAACCATGTCGCACTTTGGAGACATATGCTGGGGGCGGTCCCGGCTTCGGCCCGCCCGCCCGCTCCCGCGCCACCATTTCCCCGCACCCCCTGACCAGATGTCGCTACCCCACATGTGAAGACCCACTCAACAGACTCCACGAGACTGACAAGTTAGTGGACAAGTTCGTCTGTTAAATTGAGCTGCTGCGCCCGCATTTCGACATGGACAACAGCAACAACAATTTTCTAACCATAACGGACTGGAAACTATGAAGTTCAACGTCGGCGAAATTTCCCGCTTCGAAGGTAAAGTCCTCGCGGATGTCATCCCGCCCCGCGACAAGGTCTGGTTCCGATATCCGTATCTGTTAAAGCTGAATGGCTTTCTTATGTGCGCGATGCTTACACAACTGACGATGGGTTTCGACGGATCGATGCTGAACGGTCTACAGTCGCTTACTACATGGCGCGATTACTTTGGGAAGCCAACGGGCTATCGACTGGGTTCGATGTCGAACGGCATCACTTTTGGTATTCTCGCTATGACACCTTTTGTGTCTCAGATATGCGATCGGTTTGGCCGACGATGGCCTATCTTCTTCGGTAACCTTGTGATTATTATAGGTGCTGTCATACAAGGGTCCTCGCAGAATTACGCGATGTTCGTGGCTTCTCGTTTCGTTCTTGGGATGGGACTGTGCATGTCGCAGACTGCATCACCCCTACTACTTGGCGAATGTGCGCATCCGTCCCAGCGTGGCAAGCTCACGTCGTTCATCGAGCCGGCCTGGCCGGTTGGATCGTTTTTCGCGGCGGTCATCACATACGGCACGTTCCGCATGGGCGACACGACGTGGACGTGGCGGATCCCATCGATTCTCCAGGCATTTTTTCCAGCAATTCAATGCGTGCTGTGTCTGTTTGCACCGGAGTCGCCGCGTTGGCTCATTGCCCACGACCGGCACGATGAAGCATTGGAGTTCTTTGTCAAGTACCATTCCGGCGGCGATCGCGATTGCGATCTAGTGCGGTTCCAGATGGCAGAAATAACGACGACTCTCGAGGCGGAGAAGGCAATGAAGCAATCGCGATGGAGTCAGTATTTGGAGACGCCTGGAATGAGACGGAGGTTGTTTATCTCCATAATGGTGCCCCTGATGATGCAGCTGTCGGGCAATGCGATTACGTCCTACTATCTGTCGATCGTGCTTAACCTCATCGGCGTGACCGACCCGCGCGAGCAGTTGACCGTCAACCTTTGCTCTACCGTGTGGTCAATCGTGACCGCATATGGGTTTGCGACTCAGATCGACCGGATCGGCCGCAGGCCTGGATTTTTGATCGGAATTGGTGCGATGTTGTTGACCTACATCACCTGGACGATTTTGAACGCTGTCAATGCGCAACAGGGCCTGCAGTCGCGTAGCATGGCGATCGGCATCATCGCAGTCAACTTCATCTTCAGCGGGTGGTATCATTTGGCCGCGCCGTTCGCACCCACTTACGTTACGGAAGTCGTCCCGTTCTCTCTGCGGTCGAAGACCGCGATGCTGTACCAGCTCTGCGGTAACTTGGCCGGTGTGTTCAACAACTATGTCAACCCGATCGCGCTGGCCCGCATCACGTGGCGCTACTACATTGTCTACTGCTGTGTGCTAACGGTCGAGCTTGTGATTGTGTACTTCCTCTTTCCCGAAACCAGCGGCAAGAGTTTGGAAGAGATTGCGGTGATTTTCGATGGCGAGGATGCCTTGGTAGGCGTCGATGGTGCTGCGCTGCAGCGTCGCCTCGATTTGACGAAGCCAGATGTAGAGCATGTTGATACGACATATGAGAAGACACAGGATGTATAGGTCTATGCAGATGTCATGCAGATATTCAGATTTAATGTATTGTCTGTTAAGGTTAATGCAGTAACGGACTGTTGAAAAGATCGTTGAGGCACTGTAACGGATGCAAGCTTGACTAGACCGGAATGGACGGGTTTGTACAAGAAAACTCACATTGCTCCAAGAATTCAAGATTCGTACTTCTGACAGCGAGGACAAACCCCTCTATTTTTGCCAGGACCTTATAATTATTACCGGTGTTGCATGGGGCATGCAGCTGGAGGTGCCCGCACAAAACGGGCGGTGCCCGTTACCCTGCCCGGCCAGCCATTTACATAGTAATCAGGGCAGCTGTAAGAACCAACCAGATCCTTCGGTCTCACGGACTTAATGGAAGTGTTTTAGAATATTTTATTATGATCACAACTCAGGGATATACGCCCGTATACTCTGGGCCGGCTCCCAGCCTCATGTACAACTGCCGGATAATATCAAGAAAGCAAACAAGGCACAACAAGAGACAACAAGGCACAAAAGTAAAACCCACAGAACAATGCCAAGCACAAGCCAAGCGCAAGCAGACAAAGATCCGAGAACACGGACAAAGGACAAAGTCGAGAGACAAGTCAGGCACCTGCCCTGAGAGTTAGTCAATTGACCATATATACAAAATATAAAGTAATGAATATTATTCCATACCTTGCTAAGGGCCTTATATTATATATATAAGATACTCGTAAACATAGGCTCTACCTCATGTGGGATAATATGAACAATAATTCTCTCATGGCCACTCATAGACTTCTAGGATGGTGAACAGAGTTGCTAAGTAACCAGGTAGAAATCTCAGTCATCCTTGCAGGAGAACCATAAGTTATGTGTATAAGCATAATTAACTTCTCCAAAAGCATGGCAGTCCTTTGGCATACCCTTCAGCCTGTACTTTCAAAATTGATTGTCCATGGATATACTGAGCTCTTTGCGGTATTCGAGAAAAGAAGTGCTTCGTCACAGCGAAGGTTCGACGCGAAATACCTAAACGCCGCACGCCTCACATTCTGCGACGGCGGGGATCTCGGGAGCATACTTCCGCCCCACGTCGAGCGCCAAGTGTGTAATCACATGGCGCGTGTGCGCCATTCGAGGCGATTGTCACGCGGGTTGGGTTAGGGTTAGGGTTTAGGGTTAGGGGTATTTTGTATTCGTCCCCTTCTGTCAAGCCGAATGCACGGTATAGAAATTGAGGATCTCTGGAGCGCTTCTACCGGCCACTTTGTTTCCGGCTCGCGACACAGAGCACCCCCTGGCCGAGCATTACAGTTCCGGACCTCAAACATACAACACTTGCTGCATGGACATGTAGCGTGTAGGCAACTAGCGGATTCAGCGCTGTGCCGTAAGAATAAGGTTTGGTTTAAGGAAGATTACAGTCATGTCTTATTTGCCGCGCCCGAAACGAAACAGCACGCTAGAAATTGACGAGATATTCCATGAGGAATCTCTCTGGAAGTCGTTCCTAGACAGGCAGGATACAAATAAGCTCGATAAGCTGGCGAAGGATATTGAGATTTGAGGATTCTTTTTTAGGCCGTTGCACGTTGAGACTACATGTCGAGATGTAAGTTGATTAGGTCACGAGTGAGAGTAAAATTTAGAGCCGCATGATTGCGATAGCCGGAGATGAGCCCGCATAAAGTCCCATCTCGGAGAGCCCTTGGACAACAGAAATACTGGACAGCACTGAGGTGCTCGGCGGCCAAGGGACCTCTACCGTCACAATTCGAAAATGAAAAGCCGTCTTCTTCTACTGGGGACGAGATTTCGAAGGTTACACCATTTGAATATTTGTTGAATTATCAAGTGCTTTAGATGGATTAGTCTCAAAATGACCCTGTAAGCACGCGATGTATGCTTGTACAACATAGCACGGTAAAATTGTGTTTTCATTCCTAAATGCTGTCACACTCTCATCTGGACTGACGGTTGGAATGGCCGTCCCGACCACAGGTGGTCACGGTGCCAGTTCAGACAGTACCGACGCAAGCGAGCCAGCAGCGTGTGCGAGTTAAGGAACCAGATGTGTTTGATTCCGGCACAGAGAAATTACCGGGATTCCTTTCACAGTTCAAGACTTATGTGCAACTGTCGAACTTTCCGACCGACACCAGGACAGGATGTTAGTCCCATAGTTAAACCCGTGTGCAAAGGAGGAACACCGCCAAATTTTTGGTGATGTCGACTGGAACCCTATTCCATGCACACCCACGGTTGCACACCACGAATTTGAGAAGGAGGGAAAGGGTTATCCTCACTTTTTTGAGGAGGCAAAGGAATCTCCTCACTTTTTTCGAGGAGGGAAAGGGTTTACCTCAGCTCAGCCTCCTTAAAGTTTATATTTGCTAGCACCAGCCTCCTCAATATTCCTCCCAGTACCTGTACATATAACGGGCCCTGCATGGGGCTGCAGCGGTAGGGGCGGTCCCGGCGGTAGGGGATTTCAGGGGCATCACCATACAAATAGAGTTTGCACCATCCTAGTTTACCCGGCAGCACTGCATGGGAGCGCTACACCATAGTAAAGCCGGCAGGGGACGTAGCGTAACAATTAAATAGGTAAGGTGGCGTTCAGGGGGCTGAGCCATGCGCTTAACGCCTGAAACACCCTTCCGATATGCAAGCTATGTAGAGAAGAAGGGTGGGTACCCCAGCCTCGGGGGTTTATCGACGGTACCTTCAGGCCGACGACGCGTCCAACGGAAAACCAAAGATTGGTGTACTCTGGATATATACATGCACATGGATTTAAAGTCCAGGCGGTAGCAACACCTGATGGAATTATTTCGTCGCTGTCCAAGCCCATGGAAGGGAAGATTGGCGACTGGGCCACGTTAAAAGAATCAGGACCAAAGAAATATTAAAGGAGGTCAATTCTTTGGTCCCTGACATCGCCAGCTTTTTGTATATTGAGATCCAGCTTACACTGAAGGTTACGGTATAATGTGACGGTTCAAGACAACGCCAGCACATCTTATTCTGACTCCAGACGAGGCTGTTTTCAACGCGAGGATGTATGTAGTGCGTATCGCAGTCGAGCTTTGTTCGGCCTTGTACTCAACAAGTGGGCCTACAATGCCTATAAGTATGGTTTGAGGCAACAGTCCACGCCAGCGGCTGCGTTTTATGCGGTCTTGGTACTATTCACCAATATCCATTACCTGCCTTGCGGCCGGCAACGAAATGTCGCAGTCGTTCGGGTGTGCGCCGCCGTCACTGAAGGAGTATCTGGGCAGGACTAGCTGTCTAAGCTGTGGCAGTGCTGTAATGTAGATCATAGCGAATTTATTATTTTAACTTCCACTTATCCAAAGGGTTATCGGTTACTAGGCTCTCTCGTGACCTAATCATCATACATCTTGACATGCAGTCTCAACATGCACCGTCCGATGAATCCTCAAAAGCCCCATCTCAATATCCTTGGCGACCCTACGAGTTTATTTGTATCCCGCCTGTCCACGAACGATTCCACAGCGTCTCGCCATGCTCGAATATCTCGTCCATTTCCTCTAGCGTGTGCCGCTTCGTTTCGAGCGCGGCAAATTAGACATGAATCAATGCCATTATGTTGAAGGACCCGAAGATGAAGAACATGCGCCAGTGGATGGAGCGGAGCAGCGGCGGGACTGCGAACCCCAATGCAAGATTGGTGGCCCAATTGGACGCAGTCGCGAGCGAGACGGATTTCGCGCGCATGCAGATTCGAAGGACGATGTCGAAGCCGCGGTCCTCTACGACTAGATTATATACGTAGTGAAACTAGATGGCATTGTGATACATTAAATCCGGTCTTGTATTGTAACTCTGAACTTGAGTTTACTTGACTTAACTTTGCTCGAACTCGATCGGAGCTGGCATTACTTTCGACTTCACTTCATATTTGCAGCACTTGACTTCAAATTGCGCTTGGGCCGACTTGAACTCGACTTGACTCAGGGTTCCTAGTTGACTCAAAGTTTACCTATCCCTACCAACACTTGAACATGTCTCCATTATCGCGGTATCATTGTTAAGTAATTTTTGAATAGGATAACAGATCGAGCCAGGAACCCAGCATCTAATACACTGCAAATGGTGGGTGACATCGGTGAAATTTAAAGGTTGTCACCGTCGCCATAAGGCAGGATAACTAGCTTCTCGGGGGGCCAACCTATTTCAGGGACGGGGCACAGTTTGTAGGTGTAGTCAAAGGATCTACTATAATAATAGTCTATGTCAAGTGAGAATGACAGAGGTAGTAGGCACTTAGTAGCTGGATATGCAATTCGACTTACCCCCGTCGACTATAGGGAGTACTTTCGTGTTTTACTCGTTAAACGAATTAGAAGTCAACCGGACAACACATCCTAGACTAGTGGCATCGTTCCTTAAAGCCAATTACCACTAAGCCCTATTGCGGTGTCTGATGAGCGTGCGTTCTGGCTCCTTGACCCCGCGTTCGGTTCATCCCGCGTCGCCAGTTCTACGTACCAAAACTGATTCACAAAAACTCTTCATTCAAATGTCCACGTTTATCCATTAAGTAACAAGGACTTCTTACATACGTAAAGCCTGAGAATAGGACACTTTTCTTGTCCTCTTCGAAGCGTCTGAAACGTAGTATCCATCAAACAGCTTCCAGTGGAAATTTCCAAGTAAACCTATCCGTCCTGCAAGAATTTCCAGTTCCACGACGGAATGCGGGCCTATTACTCCGAGGATTGAAGTCACTTATGATGCGGCATTCCAATTCCTTGAGCATATGACCTTCTACAACGCGATATATGCCGGAATCGCACTTGGGATTCGTGGACAGCCACTTCTCTGCAAGATCTGATATCGAGTGGAGCTCCAATCCGCGGGTTGGGAAGCGCTCTTTCGTTTTTCCGGCAATCTGGAGGGATAGCAAAGAGCAATCGCATTGTCAGTTTGCGGTGATGGTGACGTTGGCGGGGACAGTGTCATTTTCGGCGACAAGGATGACGAGGTCGGTGTTGAGAGATTCAACGTCTGTGAGGAGCAAACGCGCGCCCGACGAACAGTTTGCGATGACTTGCCGGTACAAAATGAGGCATTTCTGCACGCAAGTGATCTGTGCGATTCCAGATTTGAGCGATCGCAGGCGCGATATGTCGAAAGCGAAACTGACTGGAAGCGTTCTTGACAATGAAGTTTTAAATGACAACAGAGCAAGAGGTCCGGTGACGAATGCGTCGAAGTGATCGGCCTTCGAGTCCCTCACCTGAGCACTGCATACTCATGTCCGGTAGATTCAGAGCGCAGCGATACAAGGCGAAACGTAATATGACATGAATCCAATAGGCTGTCCGATGGCTAACTGATTCCAAACTGTGGTAGACCTTTAGACCTCTCAAGAAATAGGGAATGTCGCAGAATACCAATCCTCTAGAGTCAAGTTCGGCGAGCCACTATCCGATGGTGGAAGGACGACCCCTTCAGCAAATTTCTCGTTGACCGGCAACCCGTGCTCGAGTATGAATGATAACATCCACCTATCAATGCGGAAAGACTGCTCTGTCGATATTCTGCAGGCATTATGAAACGCTCTAAGACGAGACAACGACACATCGAGTTTGACCCAATACGACTGTAGCCTGGTTAAAGATCCTGAAATTGTGTACAAGCCGTGTTCGAGCAGTCACTATGTCTTCATCAACAGTACTGAAGAGCGAAGTATGAATATATATTGTTGACGTGACTACGAGCATGTGTCCCACCATGACGTAGAGACATTCGCAATCAGGTGTGGCGTAGCAGATGTAGAGAAGGTCGCAGAATTGCTTTGCGTTGGTTTTGCAGCGGTCGCTATAATAGGCAGCGGAGATGGAGGCATGATGGCTGTTCTCGGCTAGGAATTGATAAAACAGCACTTCATTGTAGTAGTGGTAGCCAAGATGAAGAGCCGCAAATGCTGATCCAAGCCCGAGAGAAGCATATCGCTCCAAGTTTTTGGGAGTCTTCTTCAGATGTGCTGGGAGCCCGGCAGACCAGTTGTTGAGCTTGGAGGATAAGACTGCCACGGCGTCATTAAGGGATTCTGGATCCTTGGACCCACCGACTGCTGCTTTGTTGAGGTCATGGATTTCTGCCCATATGTGTGCTAGATGTACCATCTCAGCCCAGATGCCAGTTGTGTTCGCATCCAGGTCGCAAGAGCCACGTCGAACTCGAAGAAAGGAGGACTCTTCGGCAGGAAGAGGAATGTGGTCGGACCGGCTTAGTTGACGAGGCAAATGCAGCCCAGTCGAACCCCATATATCGATCATATACAAAGTCCACCACACTGAAGTTCGTCATTAGTAGTTCAGATGCGATTTTGGAGTACCTCACCTCTTAGATTTATCTGCCGTTCCATTTCATCCTCCACAGGCCTATTAGGCAGATCGAGTATTTGGGCGAGTCGATTTGCTACGGCGTAATAAAGAACTTCCGTTTCTGTTTTTGACTCCGCAAAAGATATCGTACCCAGAAGCACACAGGCTTGTATTGTAGTCAACGATATATTTGTCATGTCTAACAGACTTCTGGCTTTTTCGGCATAGACTTTGCCTCGATTTCGACGCCTTTGGCGACAAAGTTCAGACGCCTCTGAGAACCTGCTTCGGATGAGAACCAATTCGGCATGCCATTGGGGGAAACAGACCTTGCTCCGAGCGCCATGATGGCATAGAGCAGAACTTCTGGCAGATTTCCATTGTCCAAATCTTGCTCGAGGCTGGGCTGATGGAATAGCGAGTGGTGCTTATCATGTATGGCACTGAAGTAATGGAAGACGAGCTCTTTGCAAAGTTCATGTTGTGGCAAGAGGCATTCTCTTGCATGGCAGGTTTTGGTGGTAGATGGCTCGAAATGATTATTTGATCCACCGTCCCTTCGCTCAGGCTGAAGCTCTCTATAATGGAGATTGCGTTTGGGCACAGAGTGAGAAGTTCCGCGCACGCCAAAGCTACATGCGATGCCGAGCTCCTGACACCGTGTGCATGCTGGATTACCAATAGCAACACGACACTTTCGCCTACGGATACTGGTTGACGATCAGTTACTGCTACTCCAAAGGATGACTTGCAGGCCAGAGAACGTGGTCGAAAATGCGGCCACACGGCAGCGGGCGCACAATGTGGAGAGCAGCTTACCGGCAATCATGGCAGGCAGTTGCAGGTCTCATCCTTGACGATCAGCAATATGATAACCATATGATATGTCTCTCTTATGCAATCCATGCTGGAATCGCAGTGGGATTGTGGCGTTGTGAGTGGTGGAATTGGTCTATATGTGAGTGGTGGAATTGGTCTCATATCGTGTCAAAATGAGGGGAGTCGGCTCAATCGAAACCCTGAACCCAAGCAGGATCCCTCCTCAATTTATCCGCCCTGCGGATTAGTCTCCACCTAACCCTCGCTGCCTTCATGACGCCTCGTTTCCGGCTATCGACTTTTGTTCTCCACCAACCAAATCACTCCCGCGTCAGATGTTGTTCCCACATGACCTGAGCTCGGAAGCAAAAGAATTAACTGAATTAGCCTCACGTGCACGCTTCTGCAGAGGCTAATCAAATGTGGTCAGTAATCCAAGAGATTGACAAAGAGCTCAAAGTATTTACAGCTTGATGTGCCCCAGAACGTTGATTTCGACATCGGCTGAAAATGGCTTACCCAAAGAGGATACACTGGCAAACTGACGAGCTAGACATCCTCCTGACTGTCGGTGATGACCTTGTTGTTCGCCTCCGTAGCGTTCTTCCCCATGGGACTGAGGTGGACAAGCCAGCTTCGCCATTCTTTGAAGAATCTTCTCTTCCTTTGACTGAAGTTCGTTTGAACGGAGAAGGCAATGCGACGCATAAAAGCTCGAAATCACTAATTGGAAGTTATGTGTCGAGCAGACTGATATACAAAGGTCATCAGCTGTCAACAAGAGACGAAGTCCAACATCTTGATGTCACGACGCATGATGTGAGTACCAAGATTACAGTTATCACCCATTTGTCGGTCTACCCAGGAATGCCAGTCCTTCGATCACAAGCTACTATCCGCAACGACTCAACCCGGGATATCATCGTCTCACAAGTCACATCTCTGGTCATCGGGGGCATGACTACGCACTCGGAGAAATGGTGGCATGACTATATTCTTTCTACCGCCACAAACTCGTGGTTCAGAGAAGCCCAATGGCGAGATCACTCATTACCGAGCATTGGCGTGGACGACATTGGCATTTTGGAATTACCTGACCGTCACGCTGCGACTCTTTCTCGTTACTCCATCTCCAATCGCGGCAGTTTCTCTACAGGTACCTATTTGCCTATGGGTCTCCTGAAACGAAAAGACAATAATGAAACTTGGCTATGGCAAGTCGAAAACAATGGCTCATGGAGATGGGAAATTGGCGATTTCAAGGACAGTGTCTATCTTGCAGCTGGAGGTCCGGTGGGCGCTGATCATGACTGGAGGGCAAAGCTTGCTCCCGGAGAGTCCTTCACGAGTGTACCGGTGGCCGTCTCCCACGTCTTTGATGGACCTGAGAAAGCATTCTCTGTCCTGACGGAATATCGACGACGCATCAGGCGAAAGCATGCGGACAACGAACGGCTCTCAGTAATCTTCAACGATTACATGAATTGTCTTATGGGCGATCCAACTGAAGAGAAGATAGTAGCACTGATAGAGCCAGTGCTGAAAGCGGGCGCTGAGTTTTTCGTCATTGATGCTGGTTGGTATGCAGATGACAGCGGTTGGTGCGATGATGTCGGATTGTGGGAGCCATCTAAGCTGCGCTTTCCGTCAGGCTTTAAGAAACTTCTGGACGCTATCAGATCGAAAGGTCTGATTCCTGGAGTACGGTTAGAGCCTGAGGTGATTGGTGTGCGAAGCGTGGTTGCCAATGAGTTACCTGAGGAGGCATTCTTCCAGGATCACGGTCGACGGGTCGTGGAGAGAGGTCGGTATCAAATGGACTTCCGCCATCCAGTAGTGATGGAGAGAATGGACAAGGTTGTCGACAATTTAGTCCTTAACTATGGAGTGGGCTATTTCAAGTTCGACTACAACATCGAAGTCGTTCAAGACACGGACGTGAATGGGCAAAGTCCCGGAGCCGCCCACTTAGAGCATAATCGGGCATATCTGCAGTGGATTCACGGACTTTATGATCGTCATCCAGACCTTGTCATTGAGAGTTGCTCAAGCGGAGCTCAACGAATGGATTATGCGATGTTGGCGGTTCACTCAATGCAGTCTACGAGCGACCAACAGGATCCTGTGCTGTATGCGAGCCATCGCAGCAGCAGTGCCTACTGCGGTGACACCTGAACAAAGTGCAACATGGGCATATCCTCAATCTGGATGGAGCGACGAAATCAATGCTCTAACCGTGGTCAATAGTCTTTTGGGGCGGGTTCATCTCAGTGGCAGACTGGATCAGTTGAGTGAGAATCAGCTTGAACTCATTTCTCGTGGTATGAAGGTATACAAGAGCATTCGAAAAGATCTCAAGACTGGTTTACCATTCTGGCCATTAGGCTTGCCTGCATGGCATGACGAGTGGGTTGCTCTCGGCATGTCAACGGAGAATGGCGATTATCTTTCAGTGTGGCGTCGCGGAGGATCAGAGAGGTGCACACTCCCGATTCCAGAGCTTAAAGGCAAGCAAAACGTGTGTGTGGATCTCCTATACCCTCCGAAGTTTGACACGAGCGTGGAATGGGATGCCAGGAGGTTCTCTGTCACTTAGACTTCCGTCGACTGTGTGCGCTCGACTATTTAGAATCCACGCTTCGTAAATACTGTCAGGGCTGACGCCTGCTGACTTGCGGCTCCTGCCTGGGCCTACCTTTGTCGCCCTTCTATGTGTTCCAGGGTTTACAGCGGTGGGTTTTTTGTGGCTTTTGGTTAGTTTGCTTGTTCCGGCATATACATGTGGCTGGGAGCCTGCGGCCCAGGGAATGTAAAGGGGTGTAGATCCCCCCGTGTTGTTCATTACAGCTCCATCACGCTCAAAGACAGAAGGATATGATGTGGTTCTTCTTACAAATACATAGTAGCTTAGCATTTACATAAAATCGAGATAACAGGCAAAGGACCGACTTCCCAGACAGAGCCCATTTGATTGGTCTCAATTGACTTTGAATACTGAAATTAGAAATTTTTTTTTTCGCAATCCAACGACCTGCTCGGTTCCAATTGCTCCCGAGTTCAAGCCAAGCGCTTGTTTTCCTTTTTCCCGAGCTGACCATCGTTGCCATTTTTAGCCAATCAAAGTATGCCTATGTGTCAAATTTAGCCGATTGAGGCTTTTCAGCGGCTTAGGGTTCAGCATTCACTGTGTTCTCAGCGGTCGCAATCGAATAAATTGTGCGGCTCGTGACACGAGCCACATGCCATGTGACAGCTGCATTCCCCAGAATTGGGTCTCAAGCCCACACTGGGGTTTTCCACCAATCAGGACGTTGCTACCCCGTAGACTTCTTCGTCATTCTCCTCCTACCTATGTCCGTTGTCGACTCTACATCGTTCGCCTGCACTTGACGTCCCCACGTTCTCTACCCCGCACCCTGGACCCTGTTCAGGACAGATGTGTCGAGCAAGAGGCGGGGGGGCAAGTTGCCCCTCGCATGAAAAATCTATATAAGACTTCAAGATTGAAGCTGTGCTATCTACTGAGCCTCGACCACACCTAATATTCTCATTACAATCACAATGGAAACGAAGGCCGCGACGTCGGACCATGTCGAACAGAAACTTGACCTTGACCTGGAAAAGGCACAAGGACCCAGTCTTGGTGAGCAAGGTGGATGGCACGCTTCTACCGCAGATGCTCGACAAGCCAACATCGATGAACATCAAACCACCGCTCTTAACGCTCTGAGGGCATACCCTTGGGCAGTGGTTTGGGCTCTTGCTTGTTCCATGTCCATCATCATGGAGGGTTATGATACTATCCTCATCGGTAACTTCTTTGGATATCCCGAATTTAAACGTCAATTCGGCGAATACTACCCTGAGAAACAAGATTATGAGATACCGGGACGATGGCAAGTTGCACTTGGCTCTGGCCCTGTAGCGGGCTCAATCATCGGAGCTTTCTTCAATGGATATCTCATTCACCGTTTCGGATTCAAGGGTGTGTTCATGGGCGGGTTATTCCTCATGAATGCTTTTATCTTCATATCTTTCTTTGGCAAAACAATTGAGTTACAGACAGTCGGGCAGGTTCTGTGCGGGTATGTATTTCTAATGGGGGTTTCATTAATTCTGCTGACAAAACGACGAACAGTATTTCATGGGGTATTTTCGTTACGATTGGACCTGCGTACGCCTCGGAGATTTGTCCAATGGCTTTTCGCCCCTATCTGACAGCATATACCAATATGTGCTTCGCGATCGGTCAATTCATTGGTGCAGGAGTGGTTCAGAGCTTAATAAATCGCGGCGATCAATGGTCATACCGAATTCCATTTGCCATCCAATGGATGTGGCCAGTGCCCTTGATGGCCGTTGCATACTTTATGCCAGAATCTCCATGGTGGCTTGTACGCAATGGCAAGTATGACAAGGCTGAAAAGATGGTGAAACGGTTAATGACCAAGTTCGAGAAGCCAAACGCGAAGAAAGTCGTTGCCATGATGATCCACACAAATGACATTGAGCAGGAGATCAAGTCTGGAAGTTCATACTTTGATTGTTACCGAGGCAGTGATCGACGTCGTACGGAGATTGCTTGCGTGGTGTTCGCGGGGCAAGTGCTTTGTGGCGCTCAGTTCGCTTATTCGGGCACCTACTTTTTCCAACAAGCCGGTATGAGTGCCGACGATGCCTACAAGCTTGGTCTTGGAGGCACCGCTATTGCTTTCGTGGGGACCGTTATCTCATGGTTCTTGATGAGAAATTTTGGTCGTAGAACGATTTACCTCTGTGGAATGGGGGGTATGGCCGCTTATCTTATGACCATTGGATTCCTCACATTAGTAAGCCACAATAACAGCGTTGTATGGGCTCAGTCGGCGCTTTGTATTGTCTGGCTATTCACCTTTTCACTCTCAGTCGGGCCAATTGGATGGGCTGTACCAGCAGAGGTCTCCTCGACTAGACTTCGGTCAAAGACGATTTGTCTCGCCAGAAACTCATATTACCTTGCACAACTCGCAGCAAACATTATCCAGCCATACATGATGAACCCGACCGAATGGAATTGGCGAGGCAAGACAGGATTTTTCTGGTTTGCTTTTGCAGCATTGACTTGGACATGGGCATTTTTCAGAATGACGGAAACAAAAGGTAAACATTGAAACTATGTCGAAGGATCCTTTGTAAACCCAAACCCTATTCCGCAACCTTTCACTCCCACTGGGGCACGCCACCATCAATTAAGGGTTCACCTCAGCTCAGCCTCCTCAAAGTTTATTTTTGTTAGCTAAGCCTCCTTACCGGCAGCACGGCCTCGCGCACGCCTCCTCAAAGTTAATATTTGCTAGCACCAGCCTCCTCAAAGTCATTTCGTCGTGCAGTAGCCTCCTCAAAAGACCTCCAACCCACCACCAGCACCATCATGCACGACCACGCACCAGCACTATATCTTTAATAGTTGCCCAGGGCATACCCGACCTTTTACCATAGTAATTTGCTATGTGAGCTAACAAGTATGGGTACAGAGTGTATTGACTGGAGCCCCTCCACTTTACGCGTTGGACAACGTCCCTCGACGTGTCACATCGGCGCAAGAACGACCAGGTAGGCAACAACACACACTTAGGGGCTTTCATCCTAACCCGATTTCGCTGCATTTTGCGCTAACTTCAATCAAAACCCAACCTTGGAAAGTTTTAGCAGGTGGTACAAATTCTTCGCTCAAAAAAAATCTCGCTGTAAAACCGAACCCTTAGAGGAGTTGCCATGCCAACGAGCTGTTCGCGCCTTGGATGTTTGTAACGCGTGTCTCTGTACTGTTTAAAACACTTCTTTATCCCACTGTAGCTTACTATAGATCAGTAAAAAAGCGAAATCGACGGAAATGGTGGTTTCAATGAACAACCGTCAATAATGAGGGTTTTGTGTAAGTGATTAGGATAATTCTTGTAAAACTTTAAAAAAAAGCCCAGTTCGCCTTTTGGATGAAAGCCCCTAAGTTCCAACTCATTTAGTCGCCAGTCACAAAATTTAAGAGCTAGCATAGGCAAGTTACCCTGTACACGCAAACTGCGACCGCTCTGCTCACCAGTGAAACCCTCGCCCCAGAATTTTCAAGCCAAATCAAATCAAAAGCGGTCAAATTTGTACCGAAAGTCCCATATGGCTAATTCTGTTTGAATTTCAATTCTAAGTTTCAAATTGTGGATACTTGCAGTTTGGGGACCCAATTTTTTCGAGTCAAACTTCAAATTTTTGACAAAAACAAACCTTCGTTGCGACATCTAATCGCGTGACAGTAGCCTCGCGCTATATGATCGCACTCTTGGCGTTCGACCGTGGGTTTGTTCCCGAGGTCCCCGCAGCCTCTGCATTTGCGCGTGCGGCGGTGGGGTCTAATTTCGCGGCGAACTCTCTTTGTGACGAGGTACTCGCGTGGCATAACGCAACTCTGATGCGGATGCGTACTACGCTAATTGCGTCGCAAGAATGGCCCACCAAACTTTTTGATCCTAGTATTATTCTGGTTGAATGTAAGTGGACGGACCGCAGAAGAGGGAATACGGAAAACGCAGGATCTGATTAAAATTGCTGGTATGTCTGTCAATCTCGTGGTCGAGCTGCATTAATTGAGGTGCCCTCCAGCATGTACTCCATCCATCCAAAAGAAAAGAAGAGCACGCGATCCAGAAAACGTCGAATGCTTGTCGAGTTTTCACATAACACAAACGACGCTGCTACCCGAAAAGTTACTATCGCGTTCGACAAGTGGAGCGTGAGACGGTACAGAATGGCTGACGGTACTAACGGTACAGAAGTGCACTACTTACGTCCGCTCTTGGTATGTAGGGGGTCTGTGCGTCACGCCTGCGACTTTCCACCGCATTTCATTCTCCCGGCCTTCTACGAGCAAGCGAAACTGGTACTGCGGATGAAAGCGGTTTTTTTTTTCGCCTGGACGGGACCTGTGCGTATCTTCACTCCCAACTTCGACTCTTCTGTGCAGACATACAGGATATTCCTCGCATTGGTAATTACGTATATCATGTCCTCATAGTTTCTCACCCACATATATTACGACTGGGTTTCACCGTGTCAGCAAATAGTGCACAATGATCCCACCTTGCGAGCAGCCAATAGCCCGTCTTGCCGCAGGCGGTCTCATCGCATTCCTCCCACACTGCGAAAATTTCTTCGTCAGCCTCTTCCGCTCCGAAGGAGAAGCACCAGCAACACCACCAGTAATCAGCAGCGTGTGCTTTGGGCGGTGAGTGATGCTGTCGCGAAGCAAGGAAGTGTTATAGCGCAGCGCGAGTCTGACTTTGCCAGCCTAGCAGGCAGATGAAGTAGAGTGAACGTCGAGACTATTTCCTCGACGCCGTCGTCATCAACCCCGAACAACATGCGTCCTTACAAATCTCCCTCCACTGTTATCAAGAGACCAAAGCACGAGCATGCATCCGGAGCCAGCTACGCCAGTACACTCTCCAGCACGAGAGGCTTCCGGCCCAGCAGCGCTACCACAACTTAGCAGGACGGCATATCGTCGAATGCGCTCAAAATCTCTGCCCGACATCAGCCTCCTCTCCCACTACCGTAGTGCTTGCAACGAAGACTGGGCTCCAGAACACAAGAGCCGGCAGCAGCATTTTCATCACATCAAATGCGTCTCTGGATCCAGCGTGCCTCCTGTCAACCTGCAGGGTCTCCGGGAACTCGACCTGCAAGCGATCATCAATAATCCGCAGGTCCGCCACGATATCGTCTTCGACCCGGAACTCCAGTTTCGAGCCAATCTTTACGGCGAGCGCGGCAGACGGATGAAGTTGTTAACGGATCAATACTGGATAGGTGTCGCCATCGAGTGCGACACTCTCATTGCCGGCCATGGTATGCACAAGGTCGACAAGGATGGGCGATTAGTCGGCATTTTCAAGTCGCTGAGTGAGATACTAGTGAGCCACTATCCTGCTCGACGCAGAAGTCAGATTGACATGATGTCAGATATCGGGCTTAGTATTCACAAGGTCGACAAGGATGGGCGATTAGTTGGCATTTTCAAGTCGCTGAGTGAGATACTAGTGAGCCATTTTCCTTCTCGTGACAGAAGTCAGATTGACGAGATGTTGGATATCGGGCTCAGCATTCAACAGCTTGAACACTTAGCCTTGGATTTCGTCAAGCTGGCTAAGCGGTTAGCGGACCTATGAACGAGGCAGTTTCGTGGTTTCAGATGTGCTTTAAAAGGATGAAGGTGAGGGACAAGACGGCCGCTCACTTCGACGACTTCGTCAACGGACTGCTTGTTCTGCTTTCATCTACAACTTTATCGCAATAACCATACAAGTCACTTTCGCTTTCGACATCTCGCGCCTGTGGTCATTCCAGTCGGAAATCACACAGATCACCTGCCTCCTGCATTGCCTCGTCTTCTATCGGCAACTTATCGCAAACTGTTCATCCGGCGCAGTTCCGCTCCCCGCAGACGTTGAAGCTCTCAAAGCCGAACTTCTCATCCTTATCGCCGAAAATAACACAGTCCCGGCCACATATATCGACAGCATCGCAAACTGGCAAAAGAAATCCGATTCGCTCTCCATCCAGATTGCAAGAAGAGTCAAAAACTGTTTCCGCAACAGCGGACTGGAGTTCCACTCTATTGCGGACCTGGCAGAGAAGTGGCTGTCCACGAACCTCAAGTGCAACTCCGGCATATATCGCCTTGTTGAAGGTCTTATTCTCAAGGAACTTGAAAGCCTCGTCGTCATTGGCTTCAATTTCGGGGAGAAGTGGGCCTGCAACACCGCTAAACAAGCCGAAGAGCAGAATATGGGGGTTAGGGTTATAGGGCTCACGTATTGAAGTATGTCATGGCGGAATTGGAAATTTTGGCACAGCGGATATGTCTGCTTGCAAATTATCACTGGAAAGTGTATGGGAGATACTACGCTTCAGGCACTACTGAGAAGGATAAGAAAGAGTGACGCACGTCACGATGAGCCGAAAATAGTCGACAGACCACGATCTTGATTGGAATTCAATAAGCGAAACTGAAACTGAACCTCATTTCTTGCCAACAGCGTTCGGGAGTTTAACGTAGCCGAGTAATTCAAACAACGAAGTATTTGCCGTCATATTGAAATTCAATGAACACCGACGCCCTAGTAAAAAATAATTTCCGATACAATTCTTGGCTTGCAACAACTTCCTCGCAACAGGACTTGCGTGGCATGTCGGAACACATTATTACCGCCCTGGAGTACGTGGTTGTCAGGGTTGATGAACCCTGATGTGAGGATTATCCTTTCAATCCTCAAAAACCCCTCTGTGATACCCCGGTGTGAGATTTCGAAATGTCAAAATCTGAATGGGCTAGTGAATTTTTAAGCGCGAAAATCTTGGGGCACTTTATCCCATGTGAAAACCGTGGTAATCGCAGCCGGGATCGACATGGATGGCGAAGCCGCTGAAGTAATCTATGCGACGTTCTTCACAAGGCCAGTTTCTCATTTCTTTCTGATGCTCTGAACGCCATATTACCCTCATGATATATATAAACCTTCCCGCCCTAGTCGCCTCAAGATTACACTGAAATAATATCGTGAGGAACTTATATCCAACAGAAATCGGCGAATCATATTAAATAGGACGAGTGTATTATACCCCCGTGATATATGTTGACCTATCCTCAATATTAATAATGATAGCGCTCAGCATCTGTTTTTATCACTCGAAAGGGAACAGGATGGGGCGTCAGGATACTTCAAGTAAACTGCTCTCTTTCTTCAACTCTCACCCGTCACATGATCATCA